>APFE030190343.1:196625-218991 GCA_000404065.3 Pinus taeda
TAGAGACAGTTCATTGAGAAAAAAAAACTTGATTGTATTAACTTTATGAATAAAAGAACCTTACAACCTTTGCCTTGATGTTGCACAAGCTCTTTCCAGGGTCTAGCAGGAGTCGCTTCTACTTTGACAAGCCTCACTCACTTCCCAAATGAAATGAAAGGTATGTGATCTCTCCTCTCACAAGCTCAAAAAGGAGGTCTAATTTCCAACAGCATTTACCCTCAAGAATCTTCAGCTTTCAACCTCCCCTATAACCAGCATAATGCCTGAATTTATAGTGAAAATGGAGGAAGTTGGAGGTCCACCATTGAAGGGATAAGTTCCTCCTTCAATGGGATAAGCACCTCATATCATGGAGTTAGCCCCCTTAGTTATGGAATGGATGAACCAAGGTGGAGCGGACTTGCCAGCATATTATTCCTTCTAGAGGCATCCAGAAGTGACCCAAGATGAGTTTTTAAGAATGAACTCATGCCTTTTTAACTTTTACAGGGGTTCACACCCATCACTTAACAGATAGAGCGGTTAGGTTCATAGGGGACATGACCACTGGGTGCAGCACCACAGGCAATGCTAGGTGAAAGTGCGAAACTAGTATTTGAGATATTTTTAAGGTCTTTCTCCCATTTTCAAGGCTTGACATGAAGAGCTGAGGCTTAAGACTTGCAAAGGAGGTATGTATGAGTGTTTATGGACTCACAAAAACTCTAGAAAGTCATGGTGACAATTTTTTGTGTAACAAGTGCCTCAGCTTGGGTTGAGATATTTTTTTGTGATAGGGCCATCCTCATATGTGGTGTTAATGATGCCACAAACCACGCGTAGTGTTACGCATCTATCAAAGTTATGTTAGCTTCGCAGATAGTGCTCTTTAACCTCTGGTCCAGATCCCATGGAGTTTCACCAGGCAACATTGCGATCTACTTAAACCCAATAACCAACTGTGTTTCTGATTTTGGTCAGCCAAACTCTTTGTTTAGCACATCCTGGATTGCTGCTATTCCCTCATTCGGATGATCGGTCGAGTATTTTATGTAACATGTCACCGCACGGTCCTATAGTGCACTAACTAGGGTGACCTTCTCGATGTTCTCATCTACTATGCCTTGGGCATCCCATATAGACCTGATCACAAACCAAAATCATCCTGGTTCCTCATCCTCTACACCCTTAAATATTTGCAGCTTGATTGAACTTGCCATCCTGAACTTTGGTGGGGCTGGGGTTGGAGGTGGAATTGATGTTGGAGTGGATGGATTTGATATAGGGGAAGTGGGTGGTGCCATGGATAGAAGTAGTATCAGTGGGAAGCGCTCTCTGATCAACCAGACTGCACTTCTTGGTGAGAACCTCATGAGCTCTTCCTCGCTTTCCCATAAAATAGAAGCCAATGGACAGTTTTCTACCCCTCCCATTCCATAGTAACCTCTTCCACTCCATGTTACTCTAGACATCAACAAACACACATAATCTGTTTCTCACACAATAACATCTTAATCCAAGTATTCAATGATTTGATGTACTTACGCCGAAGTCCTTGAAGAAATCGCCTTTGTGCTTCACTATAGCTAATAGTTGTATCTATCTCAAACTCAGTGATAAATCCTCCTATCACTCGATCCATCCAATTGTGTATGTTGCGTGCGATTTTGTCTTCGATGGCTTGTAACCTGTGCACCAGTTCCAGATTCCACATAATAGGTTGATCTAATCTGCACCTTCCCACACTGTCACCTAACCTAGCGATCCACTCATATATCTCTATTGGAAATTTCGTGAGGAAGACTTCGTGAGTATCTATGTATATACAGTGGTCCAACCAATCTTCCTCTGATATCTATGGATTTATGTTTTCTTCAACTGCGAACTCATGGAGTTTCAGATCCCACCACTCTTCAATCTCTTTCATTGTAAGGTTCAATGTTCCAACATTAGACACCCCTTATGCAGGTTCCATGTCGCAACAACAAAGCCATTTGTTCGCTTATATGGACCTGACCCAGGTTTAGAAAGCTTATTTAGCCAAACAAATCCCAGAGCTACTGGCCCTTTTGGCAATAGCCCGCACAGCACGGGCTGACGTCTCACCTGAGGTAGCACGGGAGGGTGCTGGAACCAGGTCTCCGCACCCTTGGGATGTCTAGATGTGGTTTAGAGGGTTCGCGCGCCATTTTTCAGCTTCACACTACTCTGCTTCACACCAATCCGAACTCAGAATAATCCTTACTACTTATTATTGCGATGTTTATGTATTCAATCTATTTATTGTGTTATTTATGCAAACATTTATTAGATTTAACTAGTCCGTGCATTTAGAATGGACTCAGGTTCACATACATTTGTAACATAAGAATATGCACATAGATCAAACAATTATTTTGACCATACGATAAGTCAGATCCATGATAATTCAGATTTAACACAGAATTATAGAAGAATCTTATCTTTATTTCCATTTAATCACCAGTATATCTAGATCCACCCTGCGCACTTAGCTAGGGGTCTATGCACATAGCTACAGACTCTTCTAGGCCTCTACGCACATAGTTTCAAAGCCTCTATCCCTTCCCCAATACCCTCGACTCGGACTTATAGACACTTTCAGACTTTTCTCTTCAAAAACCCATTACACATCAGATCCAAGACTACATTCCAAAACTTAAGCCACATCTAACCATAGAGCCTCGCTCTATTTATACATTTCCTTGGACTATGATCCATGGGTAGGCTAGCTTATTTACATTTCTTTACATTATTTTTGGGCAGACTAGCCCTTTGACTCCGCTTATTACAAATTGTGCTTCGTGCATCTCGCGGATTCTCTACATTATCTTTACCCAAAATTTTGGGCTTTGTGCCCCATGACCGTTGCGCAGGCTTCTGCTACCAACACTTACATCACCTATTGGGTACCACAAAACTCTCCCCAAACTCCATTAAGTTTCCTCTTTCCCAAACCAATTCCCAAGACTCAAAACATAAAAGCCAAGAAGAGAAACATACAGGAAGAAAACTATGAAAATCAATAACAATATGACACTGCAAATAAAGTAGCAAAGCATTACACCAAACATAAAAAAATCCACAATCAAGCACAACAGATCATAGAATACCAAAAGCAAAAGACTAGCAATAAACACCATGACTCAATCCCATGGTTCCCAAGGAAATCTCAACATGAGCTTTCTTCAAGATTTCATGGCAATCTCTTTTGCCATGCAATCCCCTGCACCATGCTACCACAAACACATAATTTTCAATGCATATGTAAACATAACAACATACTAGTTACCTTACCTTGTCATATTAATGCCAAGCATGTTACCTTGCAACTGCTAACACATGTCAACCACATGTTCCAAATATCAAGACATTCATATCTATCAATTTGAAATCAACCTTTACCAAGAGTAAAAATCATGTCATAATCCATAGTCAACTCATAGTCATTAGACATAATGCTACAACTATTAGCTACTTACACTCAAGTACATATGAACTGACCCAACACATATGTGTGAGTAAAACCACCCTAAAACAAGATCATTAACTAATGAAATCTTATAGAGACATACTCATATCATGTGATTAATAAAACACTCAACAACATATAGTCAACATAATAGACACCAACAATCAAACACCAAATAAACAACATAATCAAACATTCATGAACAAAGTAGATGACATAAGCAAGCTCATACCTTAATGTATCTCAGGGTAGGCTATAATTTCTACACAATCAATATAGTTATCATGATATAACATCACAAAAAATTAACTAAAACACAAATAAGATCATGATATCCATAATAGTAACTAGCTAACATGTTCACATCATAAACTCATAAACAATTTTCATTCATGCATAACAATCACATATGCATAGTAAGTAAGCATAGATTAGTATGGCATATCACAACATATTAATTCATACATGAATGACCATTTGCATAAGCCAATCCAATTTAGCATGATACATATAACATCAAGATCTTAGTTGCAATAACCCTAATGATCAAGTTAACTATCACAAAACAACAATAGCAATGCATACAACCATATATTACTATCATTCATGACTATCTGACACATGTGCATATGACTACACTAATCAAATAGAATTTATCATACATGTAACCATAATAATAATAGAATTACAAGCATATCAATAACCCTAATGCTTATAACAAACATTAAACAACATACTTGCATGCCCACCATACAAACTTATATGATGATCTGCTCTTACCCCAAAGTCCATTGTTGCAACTTCACTCTAATAGTCTGCATCTCTTGCTCTATCTCAACCAACACATTAGCATAATAAAATACCAATATCATCATGATGATCTAATTGCATACAATGACCTTATGCAAAACAACCTTCACCATGAAAATTCACGCAAAACAACATATAGACACTGACATGCATAACAAATGCATATACAACCATGCACCTATGTCGACAAATCCTGCAAGAACAACATCAACTCCTACATGGAGACACAACTGTAACAATGACCACTATCATGAATACATAACAAGCACATATACAACCTACATGCATGCATGACAAACACATTCTTCCCATCAAGTCCAAGGGTTGAACCATGCTCTGTTACCACTCTATTGTATCAAATAACACTCAAGGAGAAAATAAACTAGACACCACCCAAAGAGAATGAAACCTGCTCTCATAACACTCTTTGGTATCAGATATGACCCAAAGAGAGGCAAAACCACTCTGATACCAATTTTTAGTATCATCTATGCTCCAAAGAGAGCACAACCAACTCTCATAGCACTTTGTAGAACCCTCCTCGCACATCTACCCAAGTAACCAACAAACCAGGGTAAAAATGTGACGATAAGTTACTAGGATATGATTTTACTCCCTATGTGTCAGTTAAGGAAGTGGAACCATAGAACACATCACACAGACCTTCCACATCAGCAACAAAAATCCCAGGATCCATACCAAGCACTCAAGTAGCCAACCCCTCAACTGAAGTTTTAGTGCATAAAACCCATGGATGCTCCATTCATATGGAAAAGGGAGTGTCTAGGAGGCTACAAAAGCTCCCACGACAAGGGTAAGGGAGCTTCTGGGGACCTTTCTCCCCAGTGTTGTGCCTGTGACTTTGGGATTTGTGCCACTTTTTTAAGCCCAAAGCATAGGTTACTTCCCAAAACTCAATGACACCTTCAGAAATGAAATTTCCTAGTGGAACAAAGATAAATTTTCAAAAAAATTGACAAGGACTAGACTGGACCCCTAGTATCCATAGTGTGCATTTCATCAAACATGTAACAAGCATGAAATCTACATTTCTTAACAGCCGAATTGAGGATAGGGGTCTCATACTTATCTAAAAATCACTAAGAAGCATTGATGCCTCAACAGATTAGCTACAATTTCATCTATTAGGCCATAGATACATTGTTCATTCATTTACAAGTAAAAACATGATGAGATCCATACATATACATTGTCATAATATACGTTCATAACTAGCACAATAACAAAAACATTACTATGGAAACAACAACCATATAATCCACATATCAACTAGTATAATACTCATGAATTAACAAGAAAAAACAACCTCATATTAATGATGCATAGGCCAACTAGGTTTGGGAATTTCACGAACCATCTGACCATAGACATGGCTGAGCCAAATATATTTTCATCTAGTCACACCTATGCCATATTCCAAGAATCAATGTGGGATCTCATCAAACAATCCATCAAAATCGAACCAAGGCTTCCAGAGGCCAACCCACCTCAAGCTATCAAATAGTAATTCAACCTCGCAGTGGACATCACAGACCATCACCATATTGGTCTCTACCCAAGCCTTCTAGAGCATTTGTTCCAACCAAGGCTTCCAAGACTAGTAACTCAACCCACAATTGTCGATGGGCTTCTAAAGCATTTGTCCAACCAAGGCTTATAGGACTAGTAACTCAACCCACGAAGGGCTTCTAGAGCGTTTGTCCAACCAAGGCTTCCAAGCCTAGTAACTCCAAAAATGAACGAGAGCTCCAAAACTGAACTAACAAAATGATACATTGATGAATCCTAAGAAAAATCTTGCCAATTGATCCTCATAAGCCTTTTTTTATCAATGGGGCCTCTATTTTCTTCAATTTCCATTATTTTACTTCATTTTCCTCCTCACATGCAACCTGTGACCTTTCACCTTCATTTTCTCCTAATTTCCATTATTTTCATAAATAAATGTGCCAAAATTCCATTTTTCCCTTTCAAATCCTTTGTCATTTCCTTTACCAATTTCATTAGCCATAATAAACTGAATGACAACCCACTAGGATATTTTTCCCAGCATTCAACTTGGAATACGTGTCCAATGACCACGATCTTATATATTTTTACATCTATTTTTAACCAGGGCTATTACACTAACGAGGCATGAAAAACTAGCTGCATTAATTGTTATGGTGCCAAAAGTTGTCAAATGATGTATGATGATGATTTTTTTAAACCATGCTTCAATGTGGTCCACATATTCATAGTTCTCCAATTCATTATAAATTGTTGGCTTGTTCTCCATTTTTGTGTCATGGAATTCTTCCATGGCTTGATGATTTCTCTCATGAAGACATGAAGGATCTGATGAGAGGAAAGAAGGAACCTCTCTAATTTTAAGTTCAAATACATACTCTTCATTGATTTATTCCTACAACTCTTTAGTTTCCTCAAGAGGCTAGAAAGGATGAGTAAGGAAGGCTGATATATCTTCTTCTTGATATGGCTTTGCTTTTGGATATTTCTTGTTAATATTTTTCCCTTCTCTTTCTCTTTTAGTTGCAATGAAATTTAGTGGTCCAAAGGAAAAAATAATTCAAATACCTATGTGGTTTTCACACCCCTAAGGCAAAAAGAGACAAGTTTTCCCTGTCCCAGCTCATTTTAGGCTAGTGGTCCTAATGCTCTACTCAGTTGTCTAGAGGATAAGATGAAACCAAGGATCCTTGTGATTTACATGCACCTCTAAAGGAAAAAGAAACAAATTTTCCTAACCTTGACTACTTCCAGGCTGGAAGGCCTAGTGTCTTGCTCAATTGTCCAGTGGACAAAGTGGCATAGGATCTCACTTGGGTTCTACACACTCATGGTTTGAAAATAAACCAAACATTGAAAATCAAATCTTATTAGCTAAGCAGTGCTATTGTTGCAAAATTGAAAGGAAATGATGTTTAAACCTACCTACTCCTCGGGGTTCGAAACTAATACATAATCATTCTATAATTTAGATATAAAATTAAGAATATCAAGTGTGAAATTAGTGGATAACCAAATGAAACCTTACCTCAAACCATGAAAACATTGATCAAATTCATCAATCATGAAACAACACATTGATTTATTTTTTCATAACAAAGGGACATAATATTAGTATTGGTTCAAAAGCAACTTCAAAAACTTGACCAAACTTACAACTAATAAACATTGCACAATCCCCATTGATTGAGTATTAATCTACAACCTATATATATCTATAGTTTTCTAATCAAAAAGTTGTGAAGAATAGAGCCCATGTGTTAAGATGTGTAAAAAAATACAACCATCACAAGTTTAATGTGTTGTCTCTGCATGTACAAACGAGAGTGATCACATACTAGTTAGTATTTATATTACCATCTGCAACATGTTAAAGTTTGCAGCGAGAAAAGAACCATCATGAATCGTATATCCTCCACATTAACAATATGCAAGTCCTCGTTTGAACATAGATTAGACCATATGTATGAAGGACACATGATCGTGATCGATGTTATCCTAGTCTTAATACAAAGTTAAAATATCATGAAATACATTGCTAAGAATAAAATTTGGACTCTTACGATTGTATCAGTATCAAATAATGTGTATTGACTCACATAAGTTTAGTTCTTGTATTAATAAAACATAGGGTAAATATCAAAATATACATATATATATATATGTTTATATTTATATTATATTATATAATATATATATTGAAACTCATTCAAAACAAGGTCAATTCAAAACAAGGTCAATGCAAGTATTCTATTGCAAATATATAAAATAAGCCACAATGAATGTTGAAATAGAGTATTGATAATATATACTTTGTAATCTAGCATGCCACACAATGATCACACTATAACTGGAGGGAAATCAAGATGGATGGTGGGACAAAACCAACTAGCGTGCCTCCGTTGAAGGAAAACTTAAATCATATCAAAATATTAGCATATGAATGAATAAAATTCCAACATGAGTAACTTTTTTATTAAAAATACAACCCTACAGTTACATCGAATATATCCAGCAATACATTACAATCAAACGAAGATCAAACTCGAGGGTCATATCTATGCTATGTGAGCGTAAAATTATAGGAATAATTTTTATGACACTCTCTATGATTAGCCCCAAGGGTTATCTTAGTTGGTCGAGTTCTCATTGCTAAGTACCTTGTCAATTGGGAGGTCACAGGTTCAAATCTCCTCTTTGCCCTTGGGGTTAGGCCTTTCCTTTCTTGTTTGGTCAGCGCGTAGATCCCTTTGGGTTGATATGCTTGGATTTTCCTGTGGATGTAATAGCCACCTAGTGTCCATGAACCACCCTTAAAAAAAATCACTCTCTATGATTTTCCCTCTTCCCTCATTTAAGTTTGAGGCTTAAAATTTTATACACAGAAGGATATATGGTAATTTTAGACCCCAACCTTTCATAACTTTGATATGGAATAAAATACTCAAACCATTTAATGAATCTCAAAGTTTGGGCTTTCTCTATTGTGCTTGAACCAAAATTTTGGGAATATTCCCATGATTTCCGATGTGAATCTTTGGATGGGTGGATTGATGAGAAATCATGTTGAGTTCTCATTCAACAAGTCCCATATGCCGCAATACTTGTGAGGATGCCACACGTAGCCCAATCATGGAAGGTGGTTGAGTATCCCTAAAGAATCATAGGAACCAAACACGCCCTTCATTAGTAACATAATTACTAAATTAAGCCTAATTAATGCACTGTTAATAAGGAATTTGGAATTAATAATCATAACTTACCTTATAATCTTTTAATCAATGAAATAAGCACAATATCCCTATGTATATTGTAAAAAAGGATTAATATATGATGAAATAGATAAATGAAAAATCTTGGAAGTGGATTATTGACAGTGATAAACTCATCAATCTTTCCCCTCAACAATACCTTAAAAAAATAGATGTTAAAATATTCATATACCTTGCAGGATACTATTGAAGGTTTATAACGGATTCTAGTAAAATCGACACTTGTTTTCTTTCCTTGTTGACCAAAGATTGTAAGTTTTGTTAGACAGATCCATGGCAAGAAGTGTTTGAGAGAATAAGGGAAATGATAATGACAATTACTTCTCATAAAGTTCCTAATTGCACCTATCCCTATAAATATTCACATAGATGCAATAGAGAGGGCATTGGAGCAACTTTAGATCAACGTGAAGGTAAACCTCCTTATGCAATCTACTTCATTAGTAAGAACATGTCTAAGGATGAACTGAATTACAATATAACTAGAAAATAATTCATCATTCTTGTACACTTTTTTAATAAGTTTGTAAACTATATTACTAGTTACCAAGTCTTCGTACATACTAACCATCCAATAATTAAGTATTTGATGAACATACCAAATGTAAATGCTAGGATAATTAGGTGGCTCTTGATTTTACATCAATTTGACTTAGCCATTGTTGATAAACGAGGGAAATATTCTTTTTTTACATATTTCTTGTCAAGATTAACCTTTTCTATAAATGAAGGGCTATTTCATGATCATCTCCCGAATGAGAAATTTTTTCCATATCACTTCTCTCCCCATGGTTTGCATACATTTCCAACTATATAACAACTCACCATGTCCCTCCTCACTCATCTTCAAGGGGGAAATACAATAACATTAGAAACAGTTCTTCTTGTACTGATATTTGAGAAGCCTCTTCAAATTGGGATTGGAATGGGTTCAAGGAAGATTTTTAGGGAGGATGAAGTATATCATATCCCCTCAACCTATCATGATGAACCCTTTGGAATCCATTTTGTTTCAATAAGTACAGCCTACAAGATCCTACAAACATGACACTTTTCGTCAACTCTTCATAAATATGCCCAAAGATACATTTCATAATGCAATGAATTCCATAGAATGGGGAAGCCTACAAGGAAGGATGAAATTCCCCTTCAAGCTCAAGTTCCTTTTAAGACATTTGAGAAATGATTCATGGACTTCATTGGTTGTTGGCATTATGATGCATGTGTTTCCCTTGATGGAAAATCACTTGTATATGGTAACTAGATGAATCTATAGGATAGAATAGAAGTGATAGAATGATGGACCACAGAGATATCAGAGGCAATAGAATGACAGAACACAGAGATATCAAAGGTGACATAATGATGGAGCAAAATAATGGTTAAAGGTTTGATACAGGAAGATTGTGTTAGTGTTTCCCTTGATAGACAACCTATTTGATGAATGGACTACTTGATAAAGGTATAAATAGGATGTGATAGAATGCATGGTAGTTCTGTTTATAGATATGACAAAATGCAGGGTAGCTTAGAGGAATCAGTTCAGGAATGATATAATGATGAAAACTCACATTGTAACAGATTTATTCAGAGGTAACAAAGTAATGGCACAGAAGAACGAGATGATGGGATAAAGGATTATATATTGGAATCAAGAAATTGAAGAAAATGAATGTTTTAACTTGCATTAAGTTGTATACAATGTTTCACCTAGTCCAAGTAGCGTATACAAGTGGGTACACAAAACAAAAGGACCGTATACATATGCACGCACTTTTACAAGAAGAAAAGCACATATGGGATGGAAAATTAAGTTTAAATAATACCAAGGCTCCATACCATGGTATTAGCCTACAATATTGAGTGGAATATCGATTACTTTATCCTGTCTAAGAATACCATAGGTTCTAAGTGTTATTTTGGTCCAAGGTATTGAAAAAGGCTCAAACTATATAAGGAAGTGAAGATCAAAGTGTGAGGGTGTACAAGTAATTAATATCTTATGAGGAATTAGATGAAAAGAAAATATGCATGTTATGGGTGTCTGATGCTTTGCTTGATCTAGACTAAGTAAGCACCTGAGTGTTTGATGATGGATGAAATCTAATGATGGATCAGGATCATAAGACCTAAAATGACTTATCATTATGTGATCTAATAATGGATAGGCTAGATCTGTGTGCTAACAAATGTTTTTTGCTTTAAGTGTTATGATATGGGTATATACGAAGTCTAGAATAACTGCAAAGTTATAAGTTATTATTTTCGTATATATACGTTGGTTCGCCTTGGTGAAGGCGCTTATACACACTAGTTCACCTCTTTCAACTAGCATATGTAGAAGAAAAGTTTGTTGTTCAAATATGAATCATCTATCTGATTAGTGATGTTGTTTTAATGTTATTTGTTAATGATGTCTTCTTTGGATCTGAAAGTAAAATTGATTGTATAAGGAGATTGAGTGTGGTTGATTGATTGATTGAGTTAGAATGGTGATCTTTGCTGCTATCTGTTTAGAAATCTGTAATATGACAATAGATCTTTAGAATGTCTTTGGGCAATACAGTTTATGGTTCATAAATTTTATGATTCAGTATCTTTAGAGGTATACGCAGGTTGGGTTATAGAAAGTCGCATATACATGCATGTTGGCTTCATTGAAGTAGCATATACGTTCTGACATATGATTTTTGAGGTTATAATTGGTTTTGGTTGTTGATGCAGTGTTCTAAGTTCAGATCAATGTACTGGTTACAATGATCTATTTGTTCCAGTTAATTGGTTGAATTTTGATTAAGTGTCGGTTAATTAAGTTTTTAGTGATTGATTGATTTAGTTGTGGTTGATTCAGAAATTGATGATTGGGTGATTTAGTTGTGTTAGAGGTTTTAGTGATTGATTAATTCAGTTGTGGTTGATTCAATGATTGATGATTGGGTTTCAGTTATATCATAGATTGATGATTGGGTTTCAATGATCGGTTGATATAGATGTATTTGATGGTTGTATTGCAGTGGTGATTGATTTTAAGCTTGAATGTTATTGATGGGTCCAGTATGAAAATTGATGAATCATGGCCTACATATTGTATTGATGTGCACGCTAGTAGAAAATGATGAAATTAGTGACTAGGTGACTAAAAAAGTTAGTCAACACAATTATTTCAAGTGAATTACTACTAAATTTGCGCAATTTTTATTGACCGAACTAAAAATGACTAACTTAAATGGCTAATTTAGTTTAGGGATAAAATATATGACTAGATAATAAGTGACCAAACTAAAAGAGACTAACTAAAATGGCTAATTTAGTCGAGGACTAAAATATATGACTAGATAATAAGTGACAAAATTAATAATGATTAATATAAATGGCTAATATAGTCCAAGAATAAAACTATGACCAAGTAATAAGTACAACAAGTATACGAATTAGTCATTTATGTTAGTAATTTTTAATTGTCACTCTGGAAATGGAAAATTGCAATTTTGATACTGAATTGTTTCTTTTCACTATAGGGGTATCTAAATCCATCCGCAGTGTTAAAATTTAGAGACAAAGGTGTCTTTGAATCCATTTATAGTGTTAAAATTCTAAATACACTTTTGTCTCTAAATTTTAACACTGCAAGTGGATTCATATATTCTCAACATCAATTTTACCTTCCTTTGCCATTGGGGCAAGGCTCGCCTCCACCAGTTTGTACAAGGAGGGAAAGGCTAATGGCACTTGAGATGAAGGACAGGGAAAAAAAAACCACAGAAAGTCATAGCTTTTGAAACTTCTGAAAACCTTAAAATGTCATAATACATTTCCTGTATTTCTCTGATATCTAGGATGAAAGGGAAACCAAACTCAAAGCTAGACAACCCCAAGAAGAGTTTTGCATCCCCTCACAAATATCCTCAATCCCTGGGTTGACCAAAGCTAGAGGACCTTAACAATGCACAATGGGAGAAGGGGTTAGGGCCTCTAAATTGCTAGATGACTGCCCTATCAAATTATTAAATTTGATTTCTAAAGACCTAGTAGGCCAGAAACCTGAGGCATGGTGACCTTTCAATCTAAATTCCAAATGTGAATGGATAAAATCCTTGTTCTAGCCCAAATTTGCTGAAAACCCCCTCCTCCAATACATAATCCACCAACTCCTCCTCCTTCATGTGGGTCTAATAGTAAGAAACTAGCATCTCAGAAGAAAAAAAACATATTTGATGAGTAGTTGTGTGCCTTCAAAGGGTTTATCATGATGAAAATATTTATGCTTAAAAAATATACATCATGTGAATAAAAATATCACCGTTAGCATTTAATATTATTTTTCATTTTGACAAGGATATCAGAGCCTAACATTGTCCAAATCCCATTCACTCTTCGTCAAAACTACACCTCACTCTAGTCAGAAACTCCACACCCCTTCTTTGCCTGCAATTTTTGCATGGGCCTATAGGGTTTCTCTATACTTATTGGATTCTTGTCCCATGGTAGAGATGTTGTGATGTCCTCTTTAACATTTTGACTTTGTTGAAAAAAAAATTATAACTATAACTATAACTAATAATTAAACCCATCTTGATCCATCTTAACTCTGGAGCTACCAAGCGCCAATGCAGAGGAATCAAATCTTTCATAAGGTGCAAACATGAAAAAAAAATAAAAAAAAATAAAATAAAATAGCTTGAAATTCAACTTACCTTTGTTTTCAAAAAATACTAAAACATTTATAATATTGGATAAATTAAAAAAAAAAAAAATTATTATATTTGAATAATATTTTTTTTAACATTATAGTAAAAAAATTTGGGCTTTTCATTTTGAATTTCATTTTCCCACTCATCAAATTTAATATTTAAGAGGGTATGTCCAAGGAGGATTAGCAGGGTATGGACAAGGAATATTGGCATGCAAACCAGGTTGATAACATTAAGTTAACAACAAAATAGAGGGTATGACCAAGGAGGATTGGTGGGTAAACAGACGGATAACATTATGTTAATAGAAAAATAGAGAGAAGAGCTACAGGAGGGGAGCCTTAACACTTTAGATAGTGCATTGGATAGTTGATAAAATTAAATATGGGATTAGAGAAAGGCATAATGATAGTGTTTATGGAAATAAATGACTTTTGCGGATTTCAAAAGTAGTGGGAGTTTCCACTCATACATCGACTTCAAAACAATAATATGAAGAGTTTAAAAGGGATATGAAAGATACCATATCGAGAAAAAAAATGAAACAGAGGCTTTGCAATTGGAACAAATCATTGAATTGCTTCATTGTGCACATGTGGCATATTCTGCCAAAGAGAGGGATAAGATATATTATGAGAAAAAGGATCTTTCTAGGAAGTCATTCTTTGCCTCCCTTGTAATCCTTTTACTGTCTAATTTCTCGAGAGGTAATGGAAGAGCCTGTTAAGATTTATTCTTTTCAAACATTTGATAGAAGTTCTATTAAACATGGTTTTCAGAAGGGCCCACTACTTGTAACAGGACTAATCAGGTGCTAATCAATAAATAGCTAAGAATGAATATCATACTCTGAGGGTCTATGGAAGGGTGGAAGGATAGAAATACAATGGTCATAATATCTTCATTGAAACCTAATTTGGATTCTTATGAGTAGTAGATTGTGATGTATGCTCTTAACGAATTGCTAAGGCTAAGCGAGGAGAAATAAAATCACAAACAATGGATAGGAGCAGAAGGTTACATTCATATTTTAGTTGGCCTTCTGGGATGGAATAAGCCATTGATTAGGAAAAAAACACTAGCATTACTTTGTAGCCTGATAAAGGACAACAATCCTAATAAGGTGAAAATAGCTGAGGTGGATCATGTTATTGATTTTATTGTTCATTCACTTGCATGTGATATTGGAGAGGGTATGAAATCCATGGAAATGATTTTAGAGCTTTCAAAGGTTATGGTTGTGTGTGAACAAATTGGCAAGGTACAAGATTGTACCCTCCTCCTTATTACAGTGTCAAATAGATAGTTTGAATTAGGAAAATATGATGAAGTGATGAGATTTAGATGGGGTAAATGAAAAATAGAGGTGATGTGAGTATCTCAAGAAAACACGAGTCGATCCTTCCCATAGTTCTATCAAGGCACTTCCTATGTGTGTCCTCGAGAAGAAAATGGCAATGGAGTTGCCAAGAAGGGGATATATAATACCTAGGGTGAAGAAGGAAGAAAGTGCTTACCGTTCCAATTGCAATGCCTCTAGTAATACCAAGAAATGTTTGTGATGTGTAGATCTTACTCCTCATTACAACAGTCATGATCATCATCATCCAAGTATTGATGGTTATCCATTACTTAAATCTCTATCTCGCAAATGTTCATGTTTTTTTTAATTTACAGATCACAAAATAATCTCAGAATATGTTTATTTTAGATTGAATTTTGACTATACTATTGTTAAAGGTCTGACTTAGGGAAATTTTCTGATTCAAAAACTAAGGTTTCTTTTGCATGACTTCACACAATAAGATTGAACCCTATTTCTCAACATTTAAGTAATTCCTCAATTTCATTTGCATACCTTTGTTTATATGTATATTGACCTAATATCAATTATATGAGCATCAATTAATCTACTAAAATCACTCAATGCATTTCAAAGTCCACTTTTGGTAGCATTTGTGTTGAGCTAAGTTTTGACATCTTGGAATCACATGGAATACATTTTTAAAGGGTTTTATGTCTATTATTGAAACAATGGGTCATTTTTTGTCCTTTCCCCTTTAGTTAATTTAGTTCAAAAATAAATATCAGAGTTGACTATGTTATCGAGAAAACTAGTGTCCATTTAGAGCTACTAGTCCCACTAAGATGGGTAGCTATCTTAGAAATAAACAAAATAAAGTCACTTTTGTTTTCCTTTATGAGAAATATATGGGAGAGAAGTAGAGAGTACCAACCTCAGTCTTTCTCTTGGCTCCTTTCTTGTTTCCTCTCCCCTTTGATAGAGATTTTCCACTCTTTCCTCGCTTTTCCCACTTCAAAGAACACTTGTAGAGTCAAAGAAACATAATACCATCAAAGCATACAGATCTATAACCATAAACAATATAGGATCAGATATATATTAACCATACAAATGCATATATCAATACAAGATTCAGAGATATACAAGAATATGGAGGAAAACTCAAATAACTTTATTGATAGAAGTAGTAGAAGAGAGGATTACATCCCATTGATCTGACCCAATGCCATCACCCTAGCATGAAAGCCCTCTTCACCTCATAAAAAGCTAGATCACCCAACACTATGATGTTCCACAGAGAAGCCAACAACACTTCCTTACAAGATACAAAATTCCAGCCTCTGGATCTCCAGGATGAGGGATCCGTATATAGATATTTGCAGGTGGGTGAATCATCTTTTGGGTTTTTCATTAGTGTCATTTATCTGATAGCTCTTGGTTCCACTTGGAGATTTCATGATCTCTTACTCATCCCTGGCTGAATTTAGGGAGGCAAGTGTCAAAATGGGTAGTTTCTAGAAGATTCTTTGGATTTCCACCTAGCCATCTGCCTTTGCCATTTGTCTGCTCTTACTAATTGCACCCTACAGAAGGGCTTTTCAGTATGCATCACACTTTCCGCACGTAGTAGGTGAAATGCATCACACCCTTAGCACTGAGCAGTCTGCATGGTCAAGTTTTGATGCGTTCTGAGTAGTTTTTCAGGGAGAACTTCTGGGAGATGATGTAATCAGTTGACCTTGTTCCTTTAGGGTGTGTAACAACACTTTTAAGGGCTTAGAAGCCCTTGGTTTATGGACATATGAGATTGGGGTTGCAGTGCCAAAATATCTCTATAACAGTTGCCCCCTAAAGCATGAGGCCGTAAATCTTTTGATGTCAGGTGAAATGCTTTATCATGAGGATCCGAGGTTTTTCGAACTAGAAGGTGACCTGTAATAAGATACAGTACAATACATTATCTTCATAATATTTTCATGATCTAACTGAGCTAGTCATTCCCATGCTCAGCTTTATAAATTCCTTTTCGTGTACATTGGACAGACAACTATCTGTATGGCAGACTGATGATTCTGGTAGAGCCATCATCCCTTAACTTGGATGATTATCTGTGTGGCTATGATGTACATTTGATGTCTTTATTTCCTTGAATATATCGCAGCTTGGATGGATGGAACTAGATTCGGGGTCTTCAAAATCATTCAAACTTCACCCAAAGTACAAGTCGATCCATGTGAAAGGATGTTCTGATGTCAAACATAGAAAGACATCACCTGATTACCAGCCAATGATGTAAGCTATTTACAAGCACGAGAGGAATCACCGATAATGATGATGACCCTCAAGGTATGACAGTACAATTCATGTGGTGTGAATACATGAGTAGATGTTGAACACCATGCAAAATCCTCCTCTTGAAGGCCATTGATGTAAACCTGTCGCCAGGGGTGAGAAACTTTCCATTGAGGCAGGCAAGCTTAAAAGTATTGAAAGGGTTGTTCCTAAGTCAACTTCCTGGATAATGAGCTGATGTTGACAGGAAGTGACCCATCATAGGATGGCCTTAATGAATCCCACATCTAAGACATGAAATAGAGCAAATGATTTTGTGGAGGTGAAAACGATCTGATGATACAAGGTTCAGGGTGGCGGTCATGAAAGTATGAAGCGTGAAGGTATTGCAGTGGATGGGATGTAAGATGGGTTGGTGAATTCTCTGAGTGACTTCTCTTGAACATATCGGTGACACTCAAATGGATTGGTAGTGTTAACCCCAAAAATGGATGGTATGGAGGACCAATGGTGATATGGCCAGTGAATGGAATAACCCAACCTGACTCAATCATGGTGATGGAGTGAAAGTGTCATGTTCAAGAGCAACTTGCTACCAATAAATTTTCTTCAAGTTTCTTCCAAATTTTTCCCCAACCATTGCTGACTAGTACCTCTTTATTTTTGTCAAGCTTGAGGAGGATAACATATTCTTGTTCTATAATTTTCCCTTCGAGCAAACCTTTCGCTATGTTTTAGCAAGCCCAGTGACAATGAAACTTGCTCTTATCTGCATGGACAAGTTTTTTGCTATTGTTTTAGCGAGTTAAACAAAAAAGATAACTCGGTCCTTTTCAATTTTAGAGAGCCTGAAAAGAGACGAAAAGGAAACTCCAGTAATCCTTTATTGTAATATAATCCCTTATGTCCAAAAAAGTATAAAATAATACAAAAGGGATAACTCTTCGATAGTTTTAATGAGCTGAACAAGACAAGCACTCGATTGTTTTGTGTAATGATCCCTTAGGTCCAAAAAGATTAAAATATAGACGAGGGATGGCACTTCCAATCACTTTAACGAGCTGGAGAGGCCAATTGCTCGGCAATATTTTCATATTTTACGAGTCAGATGAAAAGAGCTTAAAGGACACTCGTTTTTTTAGGAACGAGTGATGTTTTTGGATAGCAGCTAGTTCCAGGTAAGGTTTGGAACTTTTTCAATCATGGCAGTGTAAAGAAGATGGCTAATAGAATCACTCGTCGCAGTTGTTCCTCAAAAGGGGTAAACATTCAAATGGAGGCGTATGATTGGCTAAAAAAGAGTGGAGGTGATGGTAAGAACACGACCAAGGCTCAATAGTTGATGATTATGCGATTGCAATGGTTATTTACAGAAGGATGGGTTCATTTTTTAATGAGATTAAACTCTGGGGAAACATATGCTCATTGCTAGGTTTATTTTTTAACGAGCTTGAACTTCGCGTAAACCTGCTCGTACCAGTCATATAATAAGGATGTCTCTCATTAGTAGGTTCATCCTTTAGGGAGCTTGCCCCATGCAAAACTTTGCTCCGGAGCTATTTGTATGCAAGCTAGGAACGACCAACTACTATCCTAGGGGTTAAAGAACTACTGAGGTTAGGTAGGTTAGCTTCTCGATGAGAAACCTTTCCTTTACTTTGCCGATCCCATTTGGCCCTTGCAAAGGTGAATGGTTGATCAGACCAATCATCTAACTTAAGCAGTTGAAGTTAGTAAAAAACTACGGGGTTAGAGTTACGCTGGTTGCTTTTCACTTGCATACAAAAGGTTTGCATGCCCCCATGTATAAAGAGAAGTAGAGTTTCTAGGTTACCATATGGAAGCTATTGCATTAAAGCAAGGTTGTTTTGTTCGCATTTGCAGACAAAACACTTCCTTGGCTCTGTCCATCGAAACAGACAAAGGTGAATGGTGGGAGCTTCCACTCACATAACCTTTGACGAGGGAATCCTTTTCCAGTCTAATCCCATTTTCCTAAACAGACGGGTGTGTCATACTAGTTATATATCCTACATGGAAACCTACCTTATACCTGGGGTTTTCCTCCCGAAGTAGACCAGGGCGCATGCCCCCTGGGTTTAGTCACATTCACCGAATCACTTGCACTCATCAGGTGGATGGACTGGAGGTTGATGAGACATTCCTTGTGCAAAAAGACCAGTTAGGGATGGCATTTGACTAGTTGCCATGTTTGAATCAGGGAATGATAGCTGGTCAATGAGCTGGACCATTCTGCCTTCATACAAGAAACACATCACTCGAAAGAGTGAGGAAACAATAGCTCCCATGTTGTATATGTAGTCATGCCCAAGGAGTAGATTGTAATCTAGAGGCCCTTGGACTACCATCACGTTTAGATGAACAATTTTCCTTCTCAGAGTTATAGGAAAATTTGGAAGGATTCTTAATGGTCGACTGGTTCCTTTGTTGAAGCCTGACAGATTTCAAAACTTAAGCAGAAGCGATGGAAAACCAAGCGCTTTCCAAGGAATTGAGGAAAGGATACTCACGGAAGCCCCTTCATCTATGATAGTACTAGTCAAGATCATTTCATAAGCTTGTACTATGATTCATAATGATAAATTAGATGGTAGGCAGGGTCTCCCTAGTAGATTCCAATCGAAGGAAACAACTAGATTGCTTGGAGGAGGGACCAAATAAATGACCAGATGAATATCTGACGAACTTCCTTCCTGTAGTAAAGGAATGGGTAGATTTCCCCCATGTTCATCGAATTTTGTGTTAACAAAAATAATTTGAACGGTGTCGTTCTCATTCTCTTTGATGACTGTATCATCTGAAGGTGGACCTTCTGAAGATAAGACTAGGTTGACTGTCGTTTTGACCTGTTGACTTTGGTCCAGTGTGGACTCAGAGGGTTTATCTTCAATGATAGGTGCTTCGATCGACAACAAAGGTGTGTCAGTCAGATTTTCAACTAGTGATGGAGTCAGCAAGAGTTTCTTGTATCCAGGAGGAAGTCACTGTGGAGAAGCAGGATGGTTATCCAAGACTCTTTTAGCTTCATCTAGGAAAGGACAACAGTGGAGGGCATGATCGCCTTCACATAGTCTACAAGGAAATTTAGATCTTCCTTTTTTTCCATTGACTTCGTTTTCACTAGTTGATGGTGTGCTCTCAACATGATCGTCAGAGGTTGAAGACATCAGATTGTGCAAGCGGGGAGACCAGTCTCTTAAGATCCGTGGGATGCAAGGACAATCTCAATGATAGTGGTCTCCTTTGAAAATGACAGATGGAGATTTAGGTTTGGATGGTGCAGTGTGTGGATTTTCACCAGACGATGCTTGGTTGCCCCCTTTCACCGTTGGATTCTTCTTCTTCTTCTCCTTCCCTTTCTTCTTCTTCTCAGTTACTTGGTTTTTAGTGTTACTAGTTTCACCAAGCGAAGAGGAAGGAGAGCGACAAACAAACGAAGTAGAAGGTGGGGGGAAACTCTAGTATCATCTAGTTGCTGATATGATTGCTCAAGAATTATGGTGTTTTGAACAATAGAGGTTGAGAAAATCCATATTGGCAGGCCAATTGTGAGTCCTAGAAGGGACAATGTAGCCATGTGTGGAGCACCAACATCTCCCCAAGAAGAGAAAGGACTAGGATTTCCCCCAAGGGAAAATCCTTGATTGGTGGACTCCATTTTCTCAACCTAAGACCAACAAGGGAACAGTGATGTCATTCCGATTAAAATAAATTTTATGACGCTTTGACACAACCTGCTTTTTCACTTTTTAAGAGTCAAGAAAAAGCTGAAGATGACTCTAGTCGCCTTCGATTTTTAATGAGCCTGAAGTGGCAAGTGCTCAGATGGACCTTTTCTTTTAAGGAGTCTGAAAAGGAATCAAAGTGACTACTCTGGAAATCTAGACAAAGGGATTACCAAACCAATCGCAAAACTGCAATATACTTTTACGTACTGCAGTCAATCTTCCCAAATGCTATGTTCAGTGCATTGCGATCGATAGGACGGCAGACACGACTTCCTAAGGATAAAGGATATAGCCTATTGTGGTCTCCCAATATATACTCGACGGTTCGTGGGAGCACAAGTTTGTACTGGCACTTGTCCCATCAAAGAGGAGGAATCACCCAACCTATGATGAAAACGATAGTTACCAGGTTTTACGATGCTGGAATACGTCTCTAGCCTAGACTTCTAGATGTTGTGCATTAGGTTCCAAAGCATTTTTATGTTCATTGAGGTTTATTTTATAGTTGATCTTTCTTAAGAAATTTTCCTTTAAGGTTCACCGCGTGATGTAGATTATACAATCCTAAAATATGCAATCTAATGATAAACAGTTGTTTACTTTTCTTTTAGGCAATGGAAAAATCCTAGCTACTAAGGAAAAGAGAAGTAAAATTCTTTCAACATAGAGCAGAGAGCACACACTAAGATGCATTGTCCTAAATCAATTTCCACATGCATTCTAAATGCAAATGCACATGCATGTATTTGTTTCTCAGTTTCCTTAATGTGAGAATGACAAAAGGAAAACTAAGTATAGATTTGAACTATATTTCCTCAAAGTGACACTTTAGCAATTTCTTTTCAAAATGAAAGGAAGATATAGACAACACTTTCAATTTCAACTTGAAAACTACTTTCGACACTTCAAATAATTGATGATTCAAATCAAATACAATGGAAAACGTGTAATCGACTATCTAAAAGAGGAAGACTTTACGACACTCTTTTCTTTTACTGAAAACGACAGTTGCGACACTTTCAAATCAAAAGATGACAGTTTGATTAAGCTACTTTTTGCAAAGGAGGATTGTAAATGATGAAAAACACATAAAAACATTCACAATTCCTTATCAATGGAGGCTGAATAATGCAAAGGAAGAGAGTTTCAACAGTGATATACTAATCATAGACAACAAAACTACTGAATAAAGCTAAAGACAATGAAGAAAAAACCAAAATCTGGAGGCAGAAACAGTCTCACTC
>APFE030190343.1:223436-282838 GCA_000404065.3 Pinus taeda
CCCTAAAGGTGGCATCAATATATATATATATATATATATTTTTTTAAGAGCCTAAATTGTCAATGAGCAAGTGTTCTAACTACATGCAACATGTGGGCTATAATATTTGAAGCTCTCAAATGGTAATGTTTATATTGTTCTTATAATTCTCAAAGGACTACATGTCTTGTGTTTTCTTTCTTTTAATTTGTTTTTAGTCAATGTATTTTAAGATGTTCATGTAATGGCTTAGTACAATAGTGCAATTAAGAGTGATTTTTTCTTTTAATTTTATAATAATTAATCAATTTTAACTTCACAAAGAATATGTGCTTGTGAGATGCCCAAGTACAACCAAATTAGCAAGAGGACCTAATGGTTGTGCATTCATTGCTTATGGTTATGTAATGTTGTATAATATGAAAGGTTCTTTTTGTTATAAGAATAGATTTATATCTACTAGTACATTGAATTGGCATATTTGTATTGTCACATCAATGCTCTAAAAAAATCTCTTTTGCATAAAATATTGATAGCCAATTGTGTTTACCACAAACACATAATATTCTAGCATGTGTAACATGGTGACCCCCTTATAGTATTTGAATGCGCTATTAATATTTCCCATATATCATCCTTAATGGTATTTAAGTGTGGCAATATTTGGGTACCATTAATGGAACATTCATGATTTTGGGTTGGCTAGTTTAGTGCTTTTCTCATAGAGTTTGAGTGTTTACATGTGCATGAAATAACTAAGGGAAAGATGTAAATAACCTTTATTCTCCACCAATGAATAGACAGGTCCAAATATCTTCTAAGATTTTTAAGACCCCACTCATGTTTTTTGTCTTGTATGCTTGTTGCTATGTGAAACAACCAAGTTACATTGTCAAACACTTGTTCAACTTCGACTTTTGAGGTAAAACATGATAAGTATAAGAATTTGGTTTATGTATTATTATGTATTGATTGGACTCTTAATGGAGGATCCATAGTTCATTCAACCATCCCCTTTCTCTATGATCCTAATGGAAGGGAAAACCCGTTACTTTGTTGCAACACTTTAATGACCATTTGAGATAGAGGGAGGGATCTCATTAGGCATCTAACTTTGTAGAGGAAAGTGAAGCAACTAGTCAATGAGGTTAACACCATCTATACGTTCATGCTCTTGAGGATGAATGATGGTCTAAGTGGCGAGTCTAATGAAAGCCTTGGAATATGTTTTGGAATCAAAATACTTAGAGTTACTGGTTTTCCTCAAGTCAAAATCTCAGTTGCTCCCTTCAATACTTTATCACAATATTGTTGGAAGAATTCTTGTTATTAATGTCAAGGGAGACACCATATTGAGAATATTGTGGCATAGGCTTGTAAAGGACTTAAAGCCCTTTCTAATTAGTACTTACTCACCCTCTAAATCCTATTTTTTGAAGAGATATTTAATTTCTAAGTCAAAAAACCATATTTATTTTGTCTCCATTCATGTCAATCTACATGAACTCAAGTTGACCCCTCCAAGAGACATGTTTATTCAAATTATGGTCAAATGAGTATAAATAGAAGCAATACATCCTCCATTCAACCATCTGGCTTGGCCAAGAAAAGGAATACAAGCATTTGACTTGAAGTGAAGAAGAAGTTCATAACTCATGAACTTGGTGGCAAGCTAAAAGAAGAATTCATTTTTGGAGTTGGATTTGATTTTTTCTTGGATAATTTTGGTTTCTCTTTTCAAAGATTCATTGTATTGATTTCGTTAATTTTTTAGCCTCCTTTGGGATCGAAAGTTCACCCTTTTTAACAATCATTTTGGAGCAAATTATTGGCCCTCCCTTGAGAAAATTGCAGACCTCGCAAAAAGGTAATTTTATGTAGCTCATAGAAAGTCAATTTTCTATATCTCACAGACCTTAGAGAAAGGCGATTTTTTTGTAGTTTACAGACCTCATAGAAAGATGATTTTTTGTAGCTCGCGAATCTCAGAGAAAATAGATTTTATTTAGCTTACAAACCTTAGATAAAGGTGATTTTATATAACTCATAGACCTCATATAAAGGCAACTTTTGTATCTATCTGACCTCAGAGAAAAGTGAAGTTATGTAGTTCGCAGAGATTAGAGAAAGAAGAATTTTTGCAGCTCGCAGACCTAAAAAAAATGTGACTTCCTATATCCTACAAAAAGGTGACTTTCTGTCTTGGAGTTGTCTTAAGGGTGAAAGCTTCAATATGGGTTACAATTTTGGGCCAAATGTGGCAATGAAATTTCAAGTTTTTCCTCTTTTATTGAGTTGAAACCCTCAAAATTCATATAAGCACTGTGAATTTTGATTAAGAGTGAAAAGATAAATTTTGGATATTTTTGTTGTTGTCCTAATGATATTTTTTGCAAAGAATATTTAGTATCGTATATGATCCAAACTTAAACAAGAACACAAAAAATTACAAAAATAACCATAAATGAAGAGATGCAGCAAAAATAACACTTCATTTCATTAATATCAAAATCCTTAAATATGCTTACAAACATAATGGAAATAAACTAGCTCGAGCGATGGTAGCTTATCTCTCAAAAGAGATGTGTTGGCTACATGCCTCTGAACCGTGTTACAATGATGCTCAAAGGCCTATTTATTATTGAACAATCAAGGAAAACCCTAAACAACCAAAACCCTAACCCCAGGATATGGAACACCAAGAGTTTGTGGGCCCCATTACGGTTAGTTGGGCATCCAACTTCCCGGGGTCGTAACTTGATCATATTATCTCTGTTTGGCGCGTACGATACCTTCTTGGAAAGATATCTCTGAGTACTATATGATTTATAGTAGTCCCTTGCCTATGGCTATGTGCCTGATGCAGACCTCAAAAAATGCCGTTTAGGGGGTCAAAATTGCTCTAGAAGTTCAGGACCTGAAAAATTGCTAAAAATAGTAAATGCTGCAATAAAAAATGAAATAGATGAAACCAACTGGAGGCCTAGGTGGAATAGGTGGGTGGCCACCAGTTTCCACCCAGATCATTCCTCCTCCCTTAGGAAGCAATGGTCTCCATTACGTGCAGAGCCTCCATGAGGTGAGGAAATTTTTGTTGAGCTTGGTCCCTAGTGAGCCACTTGCCCTGGTGAAGGACTTGGCCTGCTTTGACAAATCGATATAGATGGATCCTCTCTTGGCGAGTGTTCTTGATCTGTTTATCCATGATCTGATCAATTATGTCTTATTCCATATAGTCTGAGTTTATCTCTATTGGTGTGAGTTGTTCTGCAATATCGGATGTGTCCAGCAATGGTGGAAAGTATGGCTGACGCTGGTCTACATTAAACACTAGGTGCAGACCAAGGAATGGTGGAATGTTGAGCTCAAAGGAATTGTCCCCTATAACCTTGGTGATGGTTTATGGCCCATATTGGAGTAGGAAAAGCTAGTGGTGGGGTTAAATAAGGTGACCCTTTTGTAAATGTAGCCAAACTTTGTCGCCCACCTAGAACTTGTGTGGAACCTAATGCTGATCATGGTGCTACTTGTACTTAGCATTGGCTCTGTCCAATATATCATGGACTTGCTAACAGATGTGTTGAATATTCTCAATGAAGTTGTTAGCCGTGTCAGCTTCAGACTGGACATGAGCTGAATCTGCCTAAGTAGCTACAAATGGTATGGCCACATTAGTGGGACATAATGTCTAAAATCCCAGCCCTACCTGAAAGGGCCTATGGCCCATTGAGCTGTGGAGGGCCCTGTTGTAGCTGTGCTAGACATAAGGAAGTATTTCATCCCACTTGCATGGATGCTTCGAGTTGTACATGTGTATAATGTGTATGATCATCCTATTGATGACCTAAGTTTGGAAATTAGTTTGAGGATTTAAAGCCATGGACTTAGTAAGTTTGGTATATAGCATCGACCAAAGACTTGACCAAAATGCACATAGGAATCTGTTGTTCCAATTTGAGACAATGGACTTGTGGGACCCCAAAGTGTACCCACGCTCACTCTGTTAGTGTCAGTATATGCATACTTCCATCAAGGATCAAATATTCTCTTTGCATTTTCATTTTAGGTGTCTCATATTGAATTTTTGGATCATTTCACTAGGTCATGTCAAAATGGTCCATTGATGGTTGTCTTCTTCTAAGAAAATCAAATTTTCCTTCATGAAGTACATTTGCTGACCCATCTCCATGTTGTATTTAGTTATGGTTTCAATTATGTTTTTGTTTTAGAGTCAAGGCAGTTATGTTTCCATTAGGTCTTAGGGTTCATTTCCAAGGTCAAAATAATAGTTTCAAGTGTAAATAAAGGGCAAAAAAGGTATGAGGATGACCAATAAACAAAGAGTGATTGCTAGTAAGTCATGGCTATTGTACAAAGATCTTATTTCACTAATGTAATTTAACAGAGTATTTTAGTTTATTTATATTTTTTAATGTAATCCAAGTCATTTCATGTAATAAGTGTTCCGATAAGTTGCCCAAGCATTTCTCCTTGCTGCAAGAAAATGAAGCCATTGCAGAAATCAGTTTAATCCAAGCATCATCCACTTGAAAAGAGACAAGGAGAGAAAGGTATTAAACATAGATTTGAAGATAAAGAAAAAGTTCCAAAAAACATTAGAAAGTGGGTTTTTATAAAGAAAAATCAAAATCACCCTCTATATAAGATTTCAAACTCCTTTTCCAAATTCATCATATTCATTTGACAAAGAGAAAGAAGAGAGTTGAAGGAGAGAAGGGAATTGAAGCCAATTGGTGGCTGAACAAAGAGGAGGCACTGCGCATAGAGCAGGAGGCGCTACGCACAGAGTAGATTGAGGAGGCACTATGCATAGATGAGAGAGCATTGCACATAGGGACGAAGCGCTATACATAGGGCCAGTTTGCCAGTGCAATTTTACACAGCACTGCACACCTATACAATGTTATGAAACCAACTCACAAAAATATAGAAAAGATAGATCACTGCCTTAGAATTCAGCCTCTTCAAGGGGGAAACCTCCTTTACATTACACAAATGAAAAAACCTCCCTTCTATATATAGGAGTCTAAGGGGTCACAATATAACCAAGTTGACCTAACAATAATAATATAAAGGCATAAAAATAACAATAGAGGGATTCTATGGGGCACGATAATAACAATATGGGGACAATAGGGGCACAACAATATTAATAAGGGATACAACTACAATAGTAATAGGGTAATCACTAGTATTATAGGGACCTAACATACAAGGCACTGCGTATAGGGCCAGCAAGCACCAAAACCACCTTATCAATCATCTAAATTGCTCTTCTTCCACCTAGAACTTCTAAACAAGGTTTAAAAGCTTCAAAATTCAACAAATATGGACAAAGAGGATAGATACTATGAGGAGGAGGAAAAAAATGGTAGTGAAAGCTTGGGAGATGAACCTTAGCATCAGAGAAAACCACATAAGGGAGGAAAAATCATCAGAGAGGAACCATCAAAAATCAGAGAGTCACAGGCTTCTATTATGAAGGGGCCTTGCCTTCTTCATCAGCTCATAGGCAAATGCTTGCTCCAAAAACTATAGAAGGGGATTTTCCTTCTTCATCAACACAACAGGTACAACAGGTGTAGCAGGTGCATAAAGGGAAGGAAACGATGCTGGAGGAAAGCCTCAATGATGAAGAGGAAAGGGAATTTAATTTGATGGAAGATGATGAACCAGAACAACCACACATCCATCATGGCATTGAGATAGTTGGCTTGGAGTCTCAAGATGAGGCAACAAACGAGAATATAACCATAAGGGAAAAAGATGCACAAATCTAAGCACTGATGGATAACTTGGCGAGAGTTAAATATGTCATTTCATACCTTGAGCAAGTGAACAAGTAGTTAAGTGACAAACAAGTCCTCATGGAGCTGGAACTTCTCAAAGCAAAGAGGCAAGGTGACAAAGGCACGTCAGTAATGCAAGAAGAAGAAACCCCGACCACCTTGACTACAAAACAAAGGCTTAAGAAGGAGATTGAGGAGGACAAAGAAAATTGGATTAATAGGGTCAATTTTCATTTGGAGAAGCTGCTAAAAAGGGCCAACAGGGATAATCAAATCAGCAAGCACATGGCTCGCCATTACAGGACCCGGTACAAGATTTGCAACATAAGGGTCAAGCAAATGAAGATAATGCTAAAACAAGCACTCAAAGTTAAAAAGGAGAGTGATAGGTTTAGGTTTCTTGCTGAAGCTTCCTTAGATAACTAAGACACTTGATGGTGGTGCTCTCCACAAATTTTGAGTAAGTTTTGAAGAATTTTTGCGTTTTGGAGAATTTTGAAATTTTTGACACAGAAATTTTGGTTCTATGCGCAACGCCACTGGCGCTGCGCTTTTCCCAGGGGCATACAATGAGGAAATGGTTAGAATTTTTGGATTCAAAATGATGAGTACATGCATCCTATGCATTTTCTAAGATTTTGGAGTGGAATTGGTCAACCAAAAGGTCAAAAACCACTCAAAAAATGACCTTTTTGCCTTCTTTTTGAGCCACAGAAGCAATCATGGGAGAATTAGTGTTTGAGGGGTCAAATCAACTCCAAAAGGGAAACTAAAGGAAGATTTGGAAAGTAGATAGGATGGTATTTCCAATTAGCTATCATGAGCTCAATTTTGGCAGCGGGAAGACCTCCAAATTGGTCCTGCAAAAAGCGTTGTGCATGGAGCTTGGGCACTGCGCATAGGGCAATTTTATCCTGAATTTTCAGTTCACTGTGCCATGACTGTAATTTTGAGTTTTATCTCATGGATGATGTGTTTACTGATGTAAATGGTAACTAGGAATGTAAATAAGATGGATAATAATTACTAGAAGGTAAATTCATTAGATCAAAAGTTATCTTGAGGACAAATGAATTAGTTTCCTCCCTTTTAGAAGCAAGTTTTTAGGTTGCCTAAATTCCAGTTTCTTATTCAGTTTTTGACAGATTAGTTCCTCATCCTAGGGATTCAACCCCTGAGGATGGGAGGAAGTTGAATCAATGTCTATATCTTCTTCTTCTTTCTCGTTGTAAATGGTTGGACTCACCTGGATGCTTATGCTTTGAGTAGACATCATTTTGTATCAGTTTTACTAGGAGATAAAGGAAAAGTTGAAGCTATTTCTTTGGGATCCATGTGGCATGATGTTCAGTTCAGTTTTTCTTATGTTTTCATGTGTTAAAATGTATTGTTGACTCCATTTCATCATTTCATACTCTTTAAGTGGATGTTTTCAAGTTGATAGGAAGAACCCATAATATTTATGCTATGTTTTGGGAAAATATTCATAGTCTATGTTTTCTTCAATTTAGGAAGAATCCATGTTGCTTACATGCTCTTTCTAGCTCCTCACCTACCTTTGAAACTTCAACTATAAAACCCTATAGTGTTGAGCTGTATGCCTACCTTGCCCCATCGAAACCCTCCAATTTTGACCTAATTTCCTTGCCCTAACTGTTTGGCTCCTCTTGATCCAACAATACCCTTCAAAATCAAATCAAACCTTGTGCTACCATACCTAGCCTAATATCATTTCCTTGATCCAGTCATCTTGGCTGATATTCTTATGGAGAGAGTCCTCTCCTGGCCTAGTAGGGCTAGCTACTTGGCTAAGCATGGTTTGTGGTTACCCTGGTATTGCCTTCTTTCAGCCTGAGGTTCAATCTAGGTGCTAACATAGTGGCGACCATACTAGGGAATGAAATATCAGAAGTTAATAATCCCAGTAAGATGTTTCATTTGAATTCTTAAGCTTGTGGATGATGGGTTTTATAATTTAGTAGTTTGAATTGGAAAGTTGTAAAGAAGTATATTAAATTTCAAGATTGGACATACTAGCTTCCTGAAAGTACACCAGATCCAATCCAGATCCAAATCCTCCAACCATTGTCAGTGATCCTCATTAAATTTGGGAGAAAATCTAGGAAAGCTGCAAAGAAATCTAGTTTAGGTAGAGAACAATCAAGTGATGATTCCATTCCTAGAGTTAATTCACTCCTGGGAAGGTTAGACACTTTGCAAGACATTGAGTTTGATATTAATTTTGAGTAGAGTTTATTTCACAATATATCTTTAGGTTGGATTGATTAGACAATCGTTGATTCCTCTATATCTCTTTATAACCCCATTGAAGACTTGTTTTCACACAATAAATTAGGGTCACAACTTATTCACACTCTTGATCATTTAACTTAAACACTTGGGTACAAAATAAGTCTCATAGGCCATCTTTTGATTTTTGAAATACCTCCTTTGCATCTACTATCACTCAAACCATCTCTCACCCCCCACCTTCTTCTTCACAGATTGTTCACACCAATGAAGCAATCGTTAATATCCCTTTCAGTATACCGAATATCCCAATCCTTGTTTTAAATTCACCACCTCCCGCACCTCCAGTTATGGTTGCCCGTTATGCACCCCTTGTTTTTTCTCAAAATCCTAGTGCCATGCCCCCTGATTATTAAACCAAAATGCCTTTCTTTGATGGCACCCGAACCATCAAAACTCAACAGCACGTAGATAAGATGAATGATTTCTTTGACCTCCATGAAGTTGAAATTGAAGATGTGATGATGAGGCTATTTGTACAAAGTTTTGGAGGAGAAGTTCAGAAATGGTTCAGAACCCTACCAACAACTTCTATCACTACTCTACCCATCCTCCAGAGGAAGTTCCTAGAATGGTGGGAAGTGAAGAAGAATCCCCTTCAGATTTTATCTGAAAATGAGAACATCAAAAGAAATGTTAGCGAGAGTGTGAAAGACTATTGTGTGAGATTTAATGCAGTGTACAATGCTATCCCTTCCAATATCAAACCACCAAAGGGATTGGATTTGCTTAAGTTTCCAGATGGATTTGATGCCAATATGGCATATCAGTGTGTGAACGTGATCCTATAACTCTAGAAGACATGCAAAAGAATGTTGTGAGCATAGAAGCGAACTTGCTAGCCAAAAGAGCAAGAATGATATCAGAGAAAAGAGTGACCATGAAAGAAGAAGAATCTACTTCAAATGTAAAAATGGATACATTGATTCAAACAATGGAAAGGATGGTTGACCGGTTGTCCATCACAGATAGACCTAAACTGCAGATCTAGAACCCAAACTTTAGAGGGCAGCAACAACCCCAATTACGAATCAAGCAAAGAGAGAAAAAAGCACCGAACAACCAGTACAACAACAACAACAGATCAAAACTCCCTTACAACAGAATTATGTTCAAGGAGTTGAAGAAGAAGAGGAGGATGATTCGGTAGTTGAAACAAATCACTTCCTCACTATAGATGGTATGCCTATACTTTTGACCGAAGATGAGGAGTATGTAGAAAGTTTTTGGAATTCTAAAGGATGAGGACAAAATGATGTTGTTTTGGAGGCCAAATCTAATGATTATCAGCATGGTTACATGAATGCTTTGAGCGCAGAGTAGAGACAATATCCTTTGAGAAATAGATATGTACTGAGCAGCCCTATTCAGAAGACGAAGGATGTTCATTCAATGAATGATCTCTCAAACAATCAGAAAAAAGGAATGGAGCATGCCAATCAGAATTCTAGCAAGATAAATCAACGATCAACAAGTGCAGCTGCAAAAGAAAAAGACAATGAGCAAAAGGATAGTGCAATGAAGGAGAAAACATACAAGAGGTACATCAGTGTCAAGGAGGTAGAAAAAGTCACATCTTTTAATTTAGAAAGTGAAATTGCTAAATTGAAAGTGTCTATTCCTTTGACTGAGCTTGTTAAGAATAGCCATTACAAATACCATGTGTCTAGAATACTGCAAATTAATCCTTTATCTGACATGGTGAATGTTGAGGATGATCATCCTGAACTTATTTTTGGTCTAGCTATAGAAGGTTAGCTAGAAGATAGTGAACTCCCACCCTTTATTTGAGTCTTAGATTGCATGAGTATATTCTTCATAATGCTATGCTTGATTTTGGAGCTTTCCACAATTTGATGCCCAAGGCCATCATGGAAAATCTAGGCCTAGATATCACCTGAAAATATCATGATTTGTACTCATTTGATTCTGGTAGAGTTCACTGCATTAGTCTCATCAAAGATTTGGTGGTTTCCTTAGATCAAATCCCAGCCAAGAATATCTTGATGGACGTGGTAGTAGCTGATATACCACCTCTTTTGGTATGTTGTTGTCTAGATCGTGGGGAGCCAAACTCAAAGGCACTTTACAACTCGACTTCTCTTATGCTACAATCCCTGTTTTCGATGAATTGAGAAAGTTGTACTGGGAAAAGAAGATGAAATAAATGTTCACTAGTAAAGAGAAGCCTATAAATCATCCAATAAATGATGTGCATACATATTTAGAGTCTTTTGTTTTGTACACTGATAGTGGATTGAATGATGCTGATATTTAGCTTGTAGAAGTATGATGTACCAGAAATTTCCGAGAGTTTTAGAGTAGTTCTTAATCAAGAAAAGGAAAAAATGGCAATTCCTTCTAAGTAACCTCCATAGGAGCAGAAAGTCAATGAAGAGCATAAAAATGAAGCAACCAACAAAGGTAAGATCAAAACTAAAGCAGAATTCCAACCTTTGGAAGATGAAGATGATCTTTGGAGCATGGACTTCGATGGTGCTTTGGGTAAGGATGGTGAATGTATTGGAATTTGGATTCGAAGTCCTATTTTTCAGCCAGACAAAGTCCCAAGTAATGTTAGAGTGTGTTCCTATAAATTAGCTTTCGATTGTTCTAATAATGAAGTGGGGTATGAGGCATTGATTACAAGTCTAAAGATTTTGAAGAAGCTGGGTGTGAAAAGGATTTCTGTTTATGATGATTCAGAGCTAGTGATTAAACAAGTCAAAGGAGAATATCAAGCGAAGAATCCACGAATGAGAGCTTATAGGAACACAGTCTTGGATATCTTGAAAATGCTTCCAGAATACACATTGACAACGATCTCGATAAGTCAAGACACCATTGCTGATTCACTTGCTATAGCAGCGAGCAATATGAAAATTCCAATGAATTCTAGCAATAAATTTTAAATTCATGTCAAACATAGGCCTATTGTTCCTGATGATCTGAGACATTGGCAAGTTTTCTGGGATGACAATGAAATTAATTCCTTTTTGCAGAGAAGGGAAGTTTAAGAATGCTTTCATTGATGATGTTTGTGATTCTGATGAACAAGACATTGAGCTAAATCAGATAGATGTTTTACAACTGAAGGATAATGTTATTCCTAGAGGCCTTATACCTTTAGAGGAGTTGTTTGATCAAGATGATGTGGCGAGAAAAACAACCTTGGTTCCTATTGACAAAGGAGTTGAAGATGTAAACATTGGGACAGCGGACCAGCCCAAGCTTGTTAATTTATCAAAAACATTATCTCATGAGTCAAAGGCTAAGTATGTTAAATTGCTTTCTGAATTTTCTGATGTTTTTGTGTGGGACTACTCAGATTCGAAAGTATATGACAAGTACATCATTCAGCACACCATTCCTATCAAGCTGAATCAAAAACCCTTTAGACAAAAGTTGAGGAGGATTAATCCAAAGCTGCTGCCATCCATCAAGAAAGAGGTAAATAGATTGTATAAAGATGGTATCATTGTTCCAATTAGATTCTCTAATTAGGTTTCAAATTTGGTTCTGGTATGAAAAAATACTAGAGAGATAAGGTTGTGTATTGATTTCCAAAACCTAAATAAAGTATCCTTGAAAGATAATTATCCTCTTCCTAAGATGGACCATATTCTGCAAAGAGTAGTTGGAGCATCACAAATGTCATTACTAGATGGCTACTCAGGCTATAATCAGATCTTGGTGCATGAAACATACCAAGATAGAATTGCCTTCACAACACCATGGGGGACTTTTCAGTATGCTAAGATGCCATTTGGGCTGAAGAATGTTGGGGCTACTTTTCTGCGGACCATGGACATAGCTTTCACTAACGAGAAGGATGTTTTCTTAGTGGTTTACTTGGATGACTTGACAGTATTTTATGGTTATTATGATGAGCATTTACATCACCTGAGGATTGTTTTTCAGAAATGCAGGGAGTTCAGAATTTCTTTAGATCCAAAAAAGAGTCTTTTCTCCATGGAGGAAGGTAAGCTCCTCGGTCATATAATTTCCAAATATGGTATTCACATTAATCCTTCTAGGGTGGAGGCAATTCAACAAATAGACTTTTTGCGCAACAAAAAGGAGATCCAAGCCTTCAATGGTAAGATGAATTTCTTACGCAGATTTATACCAAATTTGGTCAAGCATTTGCATTAGTTTACTAATATGTTGAAGAAGGAAAGCACTATGAAATGGACTGAATATGCCATGAAATATTTCAACTTGATAAAGCTTTCTTTGACCACAGCCCTTGTTTTGATCAGTCTCGATTATACTCATGATTTTATTATATTTTCATTTGCATCTGAGCACACTTTGGCTACGATGTTGATGCAAAAGAAGGACCAGGTGGAACAACCCATTGAATTTTTCAATTGGACTATGAGAGATCGCTATAAAATCATTGAGAAACAATCTTTGGCTCTTATAAAGGCATTGAAGGATTTTCGAGTTTACATTCTATATTCACATGCCATAGCATATGTTCCTAACACTGCTATCAAAGATGTCCTCATGCAAACTAATCCAGAAGGAAGAAGAGGTAAGTGGATAGCAACAATGTTAGAGTGTGATATTGAGGTTAAGCCCATGAAACTGATCAAAGGTCAAGGCTTGGCTGGTGGTCGGGGTGCAGGCATAAGAGACAATCATTCAAATACGAAAATAATTTCTTCAAGTTCAGGCAAAATTTCTTCTTGGATTTCCTGTGGAGTCTCAGTCATCTACCTCCAAAGTTATCTATTCTACTAAATTAGCAGTACTGCTTAATATAGCTGTAATGACAAGCGCTTTACAAGTCCTTAAAACATCGCACATCGCAATTGCAAGTTCCTCCAGGCAAGATTCATTTACTCATAACCATGCGATGCGATATTTGTCAATGATCATCCTATCACACATCACATTTCACAACTCCGTCGGCTAGGGTTATTCACTCTTGAACCTTGTGATGTGATATTACTCGGCGATCCAATGGTCCACAGTCAGCGGTGATCTGACGGTCACTGTGATATCACACAGAGATATGTGCGATGATACTGCCTCACTAAGCCGATAGATTTATAAACCTCAATTTATCAAAGTTCAGGTTCGGACTTGAGATTAATACCTAATCGTCTTAAAACCTGATATCCATTGGATGACAGAGGCCATTAGATCTACGGCTTGTGGGACTTCGATTAACACATGAATTAAAATAGACCTAACCCTCACTGTTGACAGTGATGTAAGGCGTTAAAAATGAAATCAATGATTAGGAGAGAGTACAATACTTCGGCCACGATTTAGAAAATCATACACTTCTACTCCCGTAGTTGCTTATACACAATGAAAATAAATTTAAAAGTGATCACACAGAATTCTAATATTTCAAGCCAAACTGGAAATTCAATGATACAGAGAGACACTGCGGAGGGATGCAACACCTCCGAGATTGATCAATTACACAACACAAATACACAAAGTTGTGTTTTTTGCAACCTAATCATATATGGCCCAAAACAAGATGAATCAATCAAAATCCTTTTAATCATTAATAACTTACATAAATACTATTCCATTCTTACAATCAGATCCTTGAAACATTGGATCGAATTTGCCTAATCTTAAATAATATCTAATCTAGTCAATATTCTCCTTGAGAATCTCAACTGAATCAAAACTGCATGAAGTAATTACAAAACCACTCGGTCCCTAAATGCTAGCTCAAATCCTATCTAGAAAGCTTGTAAATTGACAACTAAAGGATCCCACTCCTTTGCTTGTAGCTTTTTTTGTATTTTTGGAATAAGTTCGAAGCCTTTTTCCTTCAAGCCTCATGCTCCTGCATCAGACTCCTGAGGACAAAATTCTTCATGGGCTCCTGTCCATGAGCTCTTCTACAGAATTGCCCAACTTTTGTAGCATGGAATTTTTCATCCAAGTAGCTTCAACAATTGGTTGATCCTTCCATTTGACCAAATATTGAAAATACTCCTATCCTCTTGTCTTCTTCAACAATTTCTTGTCCAAAATCCTTTATGGCTTCAATTCCCTTGCTATAGGTAATTGTTTTATCCAATCAATCTCTTGTTCTTCTTGATCCTCTGCTGCGTTATCTACCTGTTCCTTTTCATACCTGTATAAGTTAACAAAATTAAAAATTGGAGATATTCCAATACCAGGGGGTAATTCAATTTCATATGCATTTGCAGAAAATTTTCTCAAGGCTCTGCATGGTCCAATTTTCTTAAACTTTAGTTTATTATACTCCATTTCTAGAAATATTTCCTTCCTCAGGTGTGCTAAAACCAAATCTCCAACCTCAAAATTAACTTTTCTTCTCTTCAAATCTGCTCTGCCCTTGTATTTGATGTTGTTGTCTTGTAGTTGTTGTTTTATCTATTCATGTATTTCTTGAACTTTTGTAGAAAAATCTTCTCCTTTAGCACTTCTTATTTCAGCTTTTCCCAAGTCTCTCAATTCAGACACTCCTCTTGGGTGCATTCCATATATTATATGGAATGGACTCTACCCTGTACTCCTATTAGGAGAATCATTATATGCATATTTTGCCTGTGCCAATACTTGATCCCACTGTTTTGGATGTTCACTTGCAAGACTTCTCAAAAGATTACTTAAACTTCTATTTACAACTTCAGTCTATCCATCAGTCTGAGGATGATAAGAAAAACTAAAATTCAATTTAGTTCCAATCTTCTTCCATAATATCCTCTAGAAATGTCCAACAAATCTGGTGTCTCTGTCTAAAACAATGCTCTTAGGTAACCCATGTAACCTTACAATCTCCTTAAAAAACAGATTAGAAATATGAGTAGCATCACTTATTTTATAACATGGAATAAAATGTGCCATTTTTGAAGACCTTTTAACTACTACAGAAATTGAATCATTTCCTCTTTTATTTTTTGGTAAACCCAAAACAAACTCCATACTTACCATATCCCAAGGCTGATCTGGAATACGTACTGGAACATACAAACTTGTGTTTTGACTCCTTCCCTTTGCGTACTGACAGACTTTACAATTTCTCACATACCTTTCCACTTTAGACCTCATTTTCAGCCAAAAATAAAACCTGTTCAACTATTCATAAGTCTTGTACACACCAAAATGCCCTCCAAGTCCTCCACTATGTTTCTCCTTGATCAAATTTTCCATCATAGAACAACATGGTATGCACAATTGATTTCTTTTAAACAACAATCCCTCTTATAGGAAATAATCCATCCAATTGCTTCTCTCTAACAAAACAGGATTTCTACAAGCTTCAAATGTCTCTTTAAAATCTATATCTTTCTCATATAACTCTCTAAGGAAATTAAAACCCAACACTTGAATTTGACTTTCTTGAACAAAAATGGATTTTCTACTAGAGGCATCTACTACTTTGTTTGATTGACCAGTTATATGTTTTAATGCAAAATTAAAACTTTGCAGGTATTCTACCCATTTTGCATGCTTTTGGTTAAGCTTTGGTTGTTGCATGATGTATTGTAATGCATGGTTATCTGAATAGAATATGAACTCCTTGGACATCAAGTAATGTCTCCACTTCTTCAAAGACTACACCACTGCATAAAACTCTTTGTCATAAGAAGAATATTTCTTCTTTGTCTCATTAAGTTTTTCACTAAAATAAGCTATAGGTTTGTCCTCCTGACTCAAAATAGCTCCAATGGCTTCTCCACTGGCATCACACTTCACTTGAAAAGGTTTATTAATATCAGGTAAAATCAAAATAGGTTTCTCAATAATCTTTCTCTTCAACAACTTGAAATTCTTTTATGCTTCAGCAGTCCATTTAAATGGCTGTCTGTCCTTTTTTATTGTGTCAATAATTGAAGCATTAATCTTACTAAAATTCCTTATGAATATCCTATAAAAACTAGCAAGACCGTGAAAACTTCTTACCTCAAAGACACTTTTTGGTGAAGGCCACTCCATAATAGCCTTGATCTTCTTTGGATCCCTCTTTAACCCCTCAACAGAAACAATGAAGCCCATATACACTAACTCCTCCTTCATGAATGAACATTTCTTTAAATTTAACAACAATTTTTCTTGTTGTAGCCTCTGTAAGACATAATTCAGATGTCTCACATGTTCCTCCTTAGATCTTCTATAAACTAAAATATTGTCCAAATATACTATTACAAGTTTACCAATAAATTCCTTCAGAACTTCATTCATAACTCTCATAAATGTACTAGGGGCATTTGACAATCCAAAAGGCATTACCGTCCACTCATATAATCCTTCATTGGTTTTAAAAATAGTTTTCCACTCACATCCCTCTCTAATTCTAATTTGATGATAACCAATTTTTAAATCTAACTTTGTAAAATATCTAGCTCCACTTAAACAATCCATCAAATCTTCGATTCTAGGTAAAGGAAATCTATACCAGATTGTTACCTTATTGATTTCTCTCGAATTAGTGCACATTTTCCAACCTCCATCTTTCTTTGGGCTCAACACTGTTGGCACTACGCAAGGACTCAAACTCTCTCTAACCTGTCCCTTGTCTAACAGTTCCTAAACCTGTTTCCTTATCTCTTCATTCTCTATGGGAGTCATCCTGTAAGCTACTTTATTAGGTAGATTTGCTCTTGGAATCAAATCTATGTGATGACTAATTTTTCTAATGGGTGGTAACTCATTAGGCAAATCATCTACAATGATATCACAATAACTCTCCAGCGTCTCTTGAATTTCAATTAGTAAATCAGAAAATTTTGTGGAAGTAATTATTACCTTAGATTTTCAAACCAATGCAAAAATTACCTCATCTTCTTCCATCTACTGTAAGTACTCCTTTCCACTCAGCAAAAGGGTCTTTGAATCAGGTTTCTTCGATGTATCATCTTCCCTTAGTGGCAACAATGTATGATTGACACCATCTTTGCTAAATTGTATGTGTTCTTCTTTCCATCGTGCATAGCTCCTCTATCATACTGCCATGGTCTACCCAACAATATATGACACACATCCATAAGCATCACATCACACAAAATTTTGTCTCTGTATTTTCCCAACTGCAACTCCACTTGACATTGCTCATTCACTACCAACTGATATCCCTTTTGAAGCCATGTTATAGACATATTTGGGCACTGCAACCCCGATCACATATGTCCATAAACCAAGGGCTTCTAAGCCCCTAAAAGTGTTGTTTCATACCCTAAAGGAAAAAGGTCAGTTGATTACATCATTTCCCAGAAGTTCTCCCTAAACAACTGCTCAGAACTGGTCAAAACTGGACCATACAGACTGCTCCATGCTAAGGGTGTGATGAATCTCACCTGTTACACATAGAGGGTGCAATGCATACTAAAAAGCCCTTCTGTAGGGTGCGATGAGCGAGAGCAGACAAATGGCAGAGGCAGTTCGCTAGGTGGAAACCCATAGAATCTTCTAGAAACTGCTCATTTGACACTTGCCTCTCTGAATTCGCCCAGGGATGAGTAAGAGATCATGAAATCTCCAAGTGGAACCAAGAACTATCGGAGAAATGACACTAATCAAAAATCCCAGAAGCTGACTGACCCACCTGCTAATATCTATATATGGATCCCTCATCTTAGAGATCCAGAGGCTAGAATTTTGTATTTTGTAAGGAAGTGTTGTTGGTTTCTCTGTGAAACATCATACTATTTGGTGATCTAGCTTTTCATGAGATGAAGAGGGCTTTCATGCTGGGAGGATGGCACTGGGTCAGACCACTGGGTTGTAATCCTCTCTGCTACTACTTTTATCAATAAAGTTATTTGAGTTTTCCTCCATATTCTTGTATATTTCTAAATCTTGTATTGGTATATGCATTTGTATGGTTAATATATATCTGATCCTATATTGTTTATGGTTATAGATCTCTATGCTTTGATGGTATTATGCTGCTTTGACTCTACAGGTGTTCTTTGAAGCGGGACAAGTGAGGAAAAAGTGGTGAAGCTCTGTCAAAGGGGAGAGGAAACAAGAAAGGAGCCAAGCAAAAGACTGAGGTTGGCACTCTCTGCTTCTCTCTCATCTATCTCTCATAAAGGAAAACACAAGTAAATTTAGTTTGTTTGTTTCTAAGATAACTACCCATCTTAGTGGGACTAGCAACTTTGAATGGACACTAGTTTTCCTGATAACAAGCCATGACACCTTATAAGGTGTTGGATGTTTCTTTGTTTTCAATTTCAACTTCTCCGCCATTTCTATGGAGACCAAATTATCAGTACTACCACTATCTACTATCATCTGACAAGACTTCCCTTGAACCTTACACACAGTCCTGAACAAGGTTTTCCTTTACGCTGGTTCAACAATTTCCTTAGCTAGTTTTAACAAAATTATGTTGACCACCAAAGATTCCCCTTTCTTTGGTACATTCTCTTTGTCTATTACCTTTGTTGCTTCCTATTCAGTTTTTGCAACAATTGCATTCCTCTGATTCATTCCTATATTTTCTAGGCACTCATAAGCTCAGGGTCCCAACTTGTTACATTTGTAACATCTAACTTATTTTCCTCTACCTCTGCCTCCTCTTCCTCTAGAAAAACTCCCTTTACCACTTGCATCACCTCTTGTGGGTGCATGTTGACTTGAGTTTCTTCTAGCTCCATCTCTAGGTGTTGTAGATCTTCCTCTACTACCTTGTCTTCCCCTTCCTTGGAAAGTACCTCTATTTCTAGAAGACTGCTTCCTCATGAGTTTTTCTTTAGCCTTCAATACCATCTAATAATCCTCTTCTACTATTTTAGTAGACAGTACACTTATCTCCTCTTGAATGTCCATTATAAGACCATTCACATATCTGGCAACCTTCTGATCTGTATCTTGGATTTGTCCTGCTCTTATACTCACTTTGTAGAATTCCTCTATGCATTCCTTTACTGTCATAGACCTCTGTCTAAGATTCTAAATATGTCTAAATAATGTTTGTTGATAGTCACTTGGCAAAAACTTACTTTTTAGTTTTTCCACCATCCTATTCCAATTCTTAATTGGTTGTTTGTCAAGTCTTCTTCTTTCTGCTTACAATCCATCCCACCAAAGTGTTGCATGTCCTTTCAGCTTTGTGACAACAAAATTCACCTTCTTTCCTTCATCTATTTCTTCATAATCAAATAATTTCTCCATGTAATTTATCTAGTCTATCAATTCCTCAAGGCTTAAACTTCCTGTGTAGATTGAGACTTCAAGTCTAGGCTTGGATGTGGATCTCAATATTGACCTAAAGAATCACATTTCAAGGCTTACATCTACAGTTTCTTCATCTTCTACAGCTCGAAATTTAGGTTCACTGACATCCCTAGCTTCTGCATCTCTTCTCATTTCCACGGCTTCCAATCTAGCTTGCATGTGTTGCATAGCTTCCAACACTCTAGCATTTGTAACTGGTCGTCCTCTTCTTCGACCACCACCTCTTCCTCCAACTCTAAAAGCCATTTTGGATTTCTTTTTCTAATCCTTGAGATCTTGTTCAGCGTCAATAGGCTTCTTTGATACCACAAATGGTGGTCGGGGTTCAAGCGTAAGAGACAATCGTTCAAATCTAGAAAAAAAAATCTTCAATTTCAGGCATAATTTCTTCTTGGATTTCCTGCAGAGTCTCAGTCATCTACCTCCGAAATTATCTATTATGCTAAATTATCAAAACTGCTTAATTTAGCCATAATGAAAAGCGATTTACAAGTCCTTAAAACATCACATATTGCAATCACAAGTTCCTCCAGGCAGGGTTAATTTACTCATAACCATGCGATGCAATATTAGTTGGCGATCCTCGTATCGAACATCGCATTTCACAACTCCACCAGCTAGTGTTATTCACTCTTCAACCTTGCGATGCGATATTAATCAGCAATCCAACGATCCACAGTCAGCAGTGATCTAACGGTCACTGTGATATCGTATGGAGATCTACGCGATGATACCTTCTCAAGGAGCTGATAGATTTATAAACCTCAATTTATAAAAGTTCGAGTCTGGACTTGAGATTAACGCCCGATCGTCTTAAGACCCGATATCCATTTGATGATAGAGGCCATTAGATCTACAGCTCATGGAACTTCTATTAACACACAAATTAAAACAAACCTAACCCCTGCTGTTGACGGTGACGTAAGGCGTTGAAAATGAAGTCAACGATTAGGAGAGAGTACGGGAATTCGGCCACAATTTAGAAACTTGTACACTTCTACTCCCACAGTCGTTGTTGGCTTGTTAGGGCCTGACCTAGGTTTAGAGGTGATTTAGCCAAACAAATCTCGGTACTACTGGCCCTTTCGGCACAGTCCACAGAGCACATACTGAGGTCTCACCTGAAGTAGTATGGGAGGGTGCTAGAACCAGGTTTCCGAACCCTGGAGATGTCTGATAAGTTCAAGTAGTCTGCGGTTCGACCCTGCACGTGCATCGCTATGCACACTTGCCCGTACCTCGCAGCCTGAGATGCTGACTTCATGCAACCCTACTCAGGGGCTGAACGCTATTATTACCCGAGCCTTTATTAGTATTCCACTATTACTTGATTAACTTAGCCTACTTCTATGTGTTAAGTTATACTCAATAGTCTAAATCATTTATATAAGTGCTAAATAAACAATATAATCACCATTTATACCAAACATATGATAATCCAAGAACAGTTACACGAAATTAAGATAAAACTTCTCTTTATTATTTTCTTCCTCAGTTATAGACTTGACTCCACCCTGCACACTCAGTTGCAGGGGTCCGCACACTCAGCTGCAGACAACTAGGGCTTTGGGCACTCAGCTGTAGAGCCTTCTCCTACTATGTGACCTAGGACACACTTTACACTTGTGACTCAATCACTTAGACTCTTGGCTCTTCAACTCTTATTTTCCTCAGTTCTCTTTTACACTTAGAGCCTTGCTCTATTTATACAATCCCATGGTCCGCGGACCATGGGTAGGCCAACATTACATTACAAGACTAGAGCAGACAACCTTGTGACTCTATCATACATTTTGTGCTCTGTGCCTGCAATTCATGGAGACTTTACAATGATATTGGGTCAAAACTTGGGCTTTGAGCCCTAAAACATGACTCAGGGGGATTCCACGCCCAACAGGCCCCCAACACAAACATCGTGACTCGCCCTTGAGTCACTCTATTGGCGCAATGATCTTGGCCCAGAGTTCCTCCAAATGTCCTTGAACTGTGCTGATGTCAGTAGTGCACTGAGCTACTACTTGTTGAATCTGTTACATCGGCTATTCTGAGACCTCTGATACTAAATTGTTTCCATACATGTGTACCGGTATCTGCTGCATATGTTTATAGTCCCACGCCTTTGTTTGGCTCCTCGAAGCACAAAGATTGTGCCTCTGCTAGCTAGTCAGATAGCCGACCCATCTGTGTAGGGCTTTAAGTAGTTGCCATTCACTTTGCCTGGGAAGGGTTCTCCATTTAGTTTGACTAGCTGGACCACACCTCTATTTGTGGCCTCCTTAACCATGTATGGTCCCAACCAATGAATTCTGAATTTTCTTGGAAATTTTTCAAACTTACGGTCATAGAGCAGCACTAAGTCATTTACCTTGAAGGTGCGTAACTTAATATGGCGATCGTTCCAGGCCTTTTCACACTGCTTTTGTACCTGCTGATGAAAACCAGCCAAGAACCGTTCCTCCTCAAGTTCTTCCAATTGTGCGAGCCTTTACTCCAAAGCTTCGCGGTCCATCATCCCTGTGAGCACTACTATGCGCAGACTAGGTACGATGTATTCCATAGGCATGACAACTTCCACGTCATAAACTAACCGAAAAGGTTTTTGGCCCGTGATTTTCTTACAAATTGTCCTATAAGCCAATAGCATTGCAGGTATGTGTAGGTCGCAATCACTTCGCTGCACATTACACACTTTGGTCAAAGAAGTCTCCAATATTTTGTTGAATGCTTCTAGATTCCCATTGGCTTGTGGGTGATACGGTGTACTTTTTTGATGATACACCTGGAATTCTTCTATGAGCGCCCTGATGGTTTCATTCAGGAAATGTGTTCCGTGATCACTCATTAAGATTTTTGGAGAGCCAAATCAGGTCAACATGTTTTCAAACAAAAACTTCACAGCCGTAGCGGCCGTGTAGTCTTTGACCAACTGCGCTTCTGCCCAATGTGTCAGGTTCTCCGTCGAGGTGATTATGTAGAGCACACCCATCTTTCCGTGTGGTTTGATAGGTCCTACAATGTCAATTGCCCATTTCTAAAATGGCTGCAGTGTCATTTGTGCATTCAATGACATCTCGTCCCTCCGCGATGGTTTTCCAGTCCTTTGACATATGTCACAGGCCTTACAGTCTACTTTTAAATCTTGGTATAACCTTGCGTGAAGAACTTTTTGTGCGGTCGTGCATCCTGCATAATGTCCTCCTGCAGGAACCCCCCTGTGCTTCCGTGAGGATATGACTTCGTTCAAATTCAGGTACATATCTTCACAATATCTCATCATTTCCCATTTTTTATAGGTGCCCTGCGATGACAGAAAAATCAGCGACACACACCACCAGTTCCTTCTTCTGTTGGACCCTTCAGCACAATTCCTATTGTTAGAAAGTGGATTATATCTTTGAAGTGGCTGTCCGCGACGCACACTGTAAAGAGCTATGCATCAGGTAATCCTTCCTCCAAACTAGTAGGTTCCTCACCCATCTCAATACGCGACAAGTGATCCGGTCCTACATTCAAGCGTCCTGGTTTGACCACGACCTCAAAGTCATATTGTTGGAACAATAAGAGCCACCTACATATGTGCCCCCCAAACATAGGCTTATTGACCAAGTACTTTGGTGCAGAATGGTATGTATACATCTTGAAATGTCCTACTAGCAATAGTGTCGGTATTTTTGGAGTGTCTACGATCCAGCGCGTACGTCACTACGCGCACTTGCCTGTACCTCACAGCTTGAGATGCTACCTTCATGCAACCCTGCTCAGGGGTTGAATGCCTTTATTACCCAAGGCTTTACCAGTATTCCATTGTTAGTTGATTAACTTAACCTACTTGTATGCGTTAAGTTATACTTAGCAGTCTAAATCATTCATATAAGTGCACACAATAAATAAACAGTATAATTGCAATTTATACCAAACATGTAATAACCCAAGAACAGTTACACGGAATTAAGATAAAACTTCTCTTTATTATTTTCTTCCTCAGTTATAGACTCAACTCCACCTTGCGCACTCAGCTGCAGGGATCCACGCACTCAGTTGCGAACAACTAGGCCTCTGCACACTCAGCTGCAGAGCCTTCTCCCACTCTATGACCCAAGACACACTTTACACTTGCGACTCAATCACTTAGACTCTTGCTCTTCGACTCTTCTTTTCATGAGTTCTCTTTTACACTTAGAGCCTTGCTCTATTTATACAATCCCATGGTCCACGGACCATGGGTAGGCGGACATTACATTACAAGACTAGGGCGGACAACCCTGTGACTCTATCATACATTTCGTGCTCTTCGCCCACAATTCGCGAAGACTTTACAATGATATTGGGTCAAAACTTGGGCTTTGAACCCTAAAACATGCCTCGAGGGGATTCCATGCCCAACAGTCGCTAATACATAGTGAAAAGAAATTTAAAAGCGGTCACATAGAACCCTAATATTTCAAGCCAAACTGGAAATTCAATGATACACAGAGACACTGTGGAGGGATGCAACACCTCTGGGTTTGGCCAATTACACAACACAAATAAACAGAGTTATGTTTTCTGCAGCTTAATCACATATGGCCCAAAACAAGCCGAATCAGTCAAAATCCTTTTACAATCCTTCACAACTTACAAAAATATTATTCCATCCTAACAATCAAATCCTTAAAACATTTAGTCGAATTTGCCTAATGTTAAACAATATCTAATCTGGTTGATATTCTCTTTGAGAATCTCTGCTGAATCAAAACTGCATGAATTAATTACAAAACCACTCAATCCCTAAATTCTAGCTCAAATCCTATCTAGAAAGCTTGTAAATTGACAACTAAAGGATCCCACTCCTTTGATTGTAACTTTTTTTGTATATTTGGAATAAGCTCAAAGCCTTTTGCCTTCAAGCCTCATGCTCCCGCATCATTGGAAAAACTCATGGCTAAGTCGAATCTTCATGCTCTAGACATAAATCTCATTGCAGCAATGTCAGATGACAAAGATGGCGGCACCCTCATTCAGGTATCAAAGATGTTTCTCGACTCACCTTGGTATTTCAATATATTTTATGTTCTTCAGCATGTTTCTCCTCCTAATGGAAGGTCGAAAAGTAAAGGTAGATCACTAAAGCTGAAGTCTGCAAAATTCTCCATTTTAGATAGTGCTCTATATTGGAAAGATCCAGGAGGGGTTCTTCTTAATTGTTTGGTTGAAAATGAAGCTCAACAAGTAATGGATGATTTTCATAGAGGATATTGTGGGGGTCACTTGTTTTGGAAAACAACAGCTAATAAAATCCTGAGAGCAGGGTATTATTGGCCATCTTTGTTTTCAAATTTGTATAAAACAGTCATGGGCTGCCATGAATGTCAAGTTTTTCAGGGAAAAATGAACCTACTTCCTCTTCCTTTGAAACTAGTTGTGGGTAATGCACCGTTCCAACAATGGGGGCTTGATTACATAGGAGAAATTCATCCTACATCATCAACACAACACAAATTGATTTTTCCAACTATCGATTACTTCACCAAATGGATCAACACCATTCCAACCAGGAAAGCTACGGACATTGTAATTATTCAGTTTTTAGAGTCCAATTCTTGTCCCGTTTTGGTTGCTCTCAAAAGATAATTACAAATAATGCAGCAATGTTTAGGTCGAAGAGAATGGTTGAGTTTTGCAACAAATACAACATCACATTGGGTCATTCCACGACATACTACCTGCAGGGAAATGGACTAGTTGAGTCTTCAACTAAATCCTTGGTAAACATTATTAAGAAGATGTTGGAGGCAAACAAAAAGAATTGGCATCGAAAGCTTGTCAATGCTTTGTGGGCTGACAGAGTCAACAATAAGAAATCAATAGATATGTCACATTTTGAATCGGTTTATGGTACTAATAAAATGTTTCCCACATCCCTTGCAGTCTCGAACATGAGATTATTGCAAGAAGCCGACAGTGAAGAAGATGACATTCAGCGCCGAATCAATCAAATGATTCACCTTCAACAAAAAATAGAAGAGGTTTCTCAAAACACTTTCCAGCTACAAGAGAAGATAAAGAAAATTTATGACCACAAAACCAAGGCAGAAAAGTTTCAGCTGGAAGATGTAGTGCTGCGATGGGATGCACAAGATGAAGAAAAAGGAAAACATGGTAAGTTTGACAATCTATGGAAAGGACCTTATAAAATATTAGCCTATCGAGGACATAATGCATTTTTATTAAAGGAAATGGATGGTCAAGAATGCTCAGGAGGACCAGTGAATGGTAGGCCACTGAAACACTATTATTTTTTATGCAGCTTGCTGATGTTACTTCACTGTCATTGTATATACCAGTTTACTTTCCTTGCAAGTTTTGAAGTACAATGTCATTTGAGCTTGGGGCTTGAAGTGAAGGCTATAAAGCTTAAATTCCTTGTGCTGTGTTTAGTTGGTTTTTGAGTTAGTTTAGAGTCGGTTTTGAGTCAGTCTTCAATTTGTATCGAGTCATTTTTCAAAAGTTTCAAAAAGTTTCCAGTTTTTCATTTGTTTGACCGTATTGGCCCAATCAGCTAGGCACTTGGTCTACGGTGTTCTTGACACCTCCTACCTCCAAGGAGCTGCCATCCCCAATAAGGCCAATGTTAGTGTCAATATATGCATACTTCCATCAGGGATCAAATCTAATCTTCACATTTTCATTTTAGGTGTCTCATACTAAATTTTTGGATCATTCCACTTGGTCATGTCAAAATGGTCCATTGATGGTTGTCTTCTTATAAAATCAAATTTTTCCTCATGAGGTACATTTTCTGACCCATCTCCATGTTGTATTCAGTTATGGTTTCAGTTATGTTTTGTTTTAGAGTCAAGGCAGTTATGTTTCCATTAGGTCTTAGTTCCAAGGTCAAAAGCATAGTTTCAAGTGTAAATAAAGGGCAACAAACGTATAAGGATGGGCAATAAACAAAGAGTGATTGCTAGTAAGTCATCGTTATTGTACAAAGATCTTATTTCACTAACGTAATTTTCATCTCAAAAACATGTTTTGGGATGAAAACAGAGTATTTTAGTTGATTTATATTTTTTGATGTAATCCAAGTCATTTCATGTAATAAGTGTTCCCATAAGATTCCCAAGCATTTCTCCTTGCTGCAAGAAAATGAATCCATTGCAAAAATCAGTTCAATCCAAGCATCATCCAACTAAAAAGAGACAAAGAGAGAAAGGTATTAAATAGAGATTTGAAGACAAAGAAAAAGTTACAAAAAACATTAGAAAGTGGGTTTTTTCTAAAGAAAAATCAAAATCACCCTCTATATAACATTTCAAACTCCTTTTCCAAATTCATCATATTCATTTGACAAAGAGAAAGAAGAGAGTTGAAGGAGAGAAGGGAATTGAAGCCAATTGGTGGATGAACAAAGAGGAGGCGTTGTGCATAGAGCAGGAGGTGCTGCACATAGAGCAGATTGAGCAGTCATTGTGCATAGAGGAGAGAACGTTGCACATAGGGATAGAGCACTGTGCATAGGGCTGGTTTTCCATTGCAATTTTACATGGCACTGCGCATAGAGCTGGAGCATTGCGCACCTATACAAGGTGTTGCGCATAGGACCAACAAGCATCAAAACAACCCTATCAATCATCCAAATTTCTCTTTTTCCACCTAGAACTTCTAAACAAGGTTTCAAAGCTTCAAAATTAAAAAAAAATGGACAAATAGGATAGAGATTATGAGGAGGAGGAAAACAATGGCAGTGAAAGCTTGGGAGATGAACCTCAGCATCAAAGAAAACCACATAAGGGAGGCAGAATCATCAGAGAGGAACCATCAAACACCACAAAGTTGTAAGCTTCTCATATGACTGTCTCTTGTTTCAGGCATCTAGGGTGTTTTGAGTTTTGTGAGCAGGTAGAAAAAGTTCAACATCTTCCTGAGCTGACTAGGCTTTTTGTAGCCAATCTCTGTGATAACAAGGTAATCTTGTCGGGGTGACATTTATAGTTTCATCCTCCATCATAGTTGATGCTACAAGGATTCCAAATGTGGGGGGAAAATGGTATAAGGCACAAGATTTGGATGAGAACTACTATGAGCCATACATCAAATCCAAGTATAGGAATGAAAAAAAGAGGACCTTCCCTTTCAGGTTCCTTGAAGACAAGTATGCCCCTATGATGATGATCATTATGAAGTATTTTACATGTGAGGGAAGATTTTCTAAATTGTACACCTATCATATTAGGCTTCTTATGCACTTCACAAGAGTGAAAATGTTGAACATCCCATATTTCTTATTCAGGAACATTGAGAAGATGGCCTACATTGTACAGAAAAAGCCATACCCCCAGCAGATGAGTAATATCTATCACTATTCCTTGATTAAGATGATTGTACTACATCATCTTAACCTCCTCAACATATCCTAGGATACATTCATTGCCAATGACATCTTCAATGGCCGGATTCCTCCACCGGTGCCCCAAGAAATAGAAAGGCCTTCTAACAGTGCCAAAGTAAAGAAAAGTGAGAATGCTAAAGAGACTAGAGTTGTTGACAAGCCAGAAGCCTACAAAACATATCAGAGAGGGGCTAGAAAGTTATTTGCAGTGGATAGGCAAGTGTTTACTCCACTTGATGTGGAAGGGGCCTTGCCTTATTCATCATCTCATAGGTAAATGCTTGCTCCACAAACTGTGGAAGGGGTTTTTCCTTCTTCATCAACACAATAGGTACAACAGGTGCATCAGATGCTAGAGGAAAGCCTCAATGATGAAGAGGAAAGGGAATTTAATTTGATGGAAGATGATGAACTAGAACAACCACACATCCATCATGGCATTGAGATTGTTGACTTGGAGGCTCAATATGAGGCAACAAACAAGAATATAACCATAAGGGAAAAAGATGCACAGATCCAAGCACTGATGGACAACTTGGCAAGAGCTAAGTATGTCATTTCATACCTTGAGCAAGAGAACAAGTAGCTAAGTGACAAACAAGTCCTCATTGAGCTAGAACTTCTAAAATCAAAGAGGCAAGGTGAAAAAGGCAAGTTAGTAACGCAAGAAGAAGAAACCCCAGCCACCTTGACTACAAAACAAAGTTTTGAGAAGGAGATTGAGGAGGACAGAGAAAATTGGCTTGAAAGGGTCAATTTTCATTTGGAGAAGCTTCTAACAAGGGCCAACAGGGACAATCAAATCATTAGGCATATGGCTCGCCATTACAGGACCCGGAACAAGATTTGCAACATAAGGGTCAAGCAAATGAAGACAAGGCTAAAACAAGCACTCAAAGGAAAGGAGGGTGATAGGATTAGGTTGTTTGCTGAAGCTTCCTTGGCTAACCAAGACACTTGATGGTGGTGTTCCCCACAAATTTTGAGTAATTTTTGAAGAATTTTTTCCTTTTGGAGAATTTAGCAATTTTTGACACAGAAATTTTGGTTCTATGCACAACGCCACTAGTGCTACTCTTTTCCTAGGGGCATCCAATGAGGAAATGGTCAAAAGTTTTTCATTCACAGTGATGAGTATATGCACCCTGTGCATTTTCTAAACCTTTGGAGTAGAATTGGTCTGCCAAAAGGTCAAAAAACACTCAAAAAATGATGTTTTGCCTTCTTTTTGAGCCACAGAAGCAGTCTTGGGAGAATCAGTGTTTGAGGGGTCAAATCAACTCCAAATGGGAAACTAAAGGCAGATTTAGAACGTAGCCAAGACAGATATCCAATAAGCTATCATGAGCTCAATTTGGGCATCGGGAAGACCTCCAAAATGGTCCTGCAAAAAGCACTGCGCATAGAGCTTAGGAACTGCGCATAGGGCAATTTTATCCTGAATTTTCACTTCACTGTGCCATGACTGTAATTTTGAGTTTTCTGTCATGGATGATGTTTTTACTGATGTAAATTGTAACTAATCATGTAAATAAGATGTATAATAGTTACTATAAGGTAGATTCATTAGACCAAAAGTTATCTTGACGACAAATGAATCAGTTTCCTCCCTTTTAGAGGCAAGTTGTTAGGTTGCCTAGATTCTAGTTTCTTGTTCAGTTTTTTATGGATTAGTTCCTCATCCTAGGGATTCAACCCCTGAGAATGGGAGTAGGTTGAATCGATGTCTATATATTCTTCTTCTTTCTCATTGTAAAGGGTTGGACTCAACTGGATGCTTATGCTTTGAGTAGACATCATTTTGTATCAGTTTTAGCAGGAGATTAATGAAAAGTTGTAGCTATTTCTTTGGGATCCATGTGGTATGATGTTCAGTTCAGTTTTTCTTATGTTTTCATGTGTTAAAATGTAATTTTGACTCCATTTCATCATTTCATACTCTTTAAGTGGATGTTTTCAAGTTCATAGGTGGAACCCATAATATTTATGCTTTGTTTTGGGAAAATATTCACAATTCATGTTTTCTTCAGTTTAGGAAGAATCCATGTTGCTTGCATGCTCTTTCTAGCTCCTCACCTGTCTTTGAATCACTTCACCCATCAAACCCTAGAATGTTGAGCCTTGTGCCTACCTTGCCCCATTGAAACCCTGCAACGTTTACCTAATTTCCTTGCCCTAACTGTCCAGCTCCTCCTGATCCAACAAAACCCTTCAAAATCAAATCAAACCTTTTGCTACTATACCTAGCCTAATATCATTTTCTTGATCTATTCATCTTGGCTAAGATCCTTACAGAGAGAGCCCTCTCTTTGCCTAGTAGGGCTATCTACTTGGCTAAGTGTGGTTTGTGGTTACCCTAGTATTGCCTTCCTTCAGCCTAAGGTTCAATCGAGGTGCTAACATGCTCAAAGAAGAGCTCAGCAATGGCCTTTGTTGTGATGCTCCTCTTGTAGTCCATCATAATGGCCATCTTAGAGAATCTATCAATGACCACGAAAATGCAGGTGTTGTCATGCTTTGACGAAGGAAGGCTCAACATGTAATCCATGGATATGCACTCCCAAGGTCGACTAGGATTAGAAAGAGGAGTATATACGCCTTGCTTCTTGATGGTTCATTTGGCCATGGTGTAGGAAGTGCAGGATTTAATGTACCTCCTAGCATCCTGATGAAGGTTCAACCAATAAAAATACTTCTGCAGTATTGCCATTGTTTTCTCTACTCTAAAATGTCCAGCGATCCCACTATAGTGCACCTCCCAAATCATCTTGACATTGTTTCTTAAAGGACCAAATGTGTCTTAGGTGGAATAATAGTGCATCTTGTAGGTGAAAATTTGGAAATTTCTTACCTTCCAGGAGTGTCTGGTATTTTCTTCCAAATTATGGATTTCTCTTGTAAAGATGCATCCACCCCGAAGTCTTGTTCCCACGAGAGTCGAGAACAATGATCAACACCATGACTGGTGGTTGGATGTTTCAGTTTGCAACATTATTGGTGCTGCCATTAGGGGAGTTTTGAGGTCTAAAATGGGTCTCCTAAGAAAAATGTACAACCAAAATAAACTTTATAAGAACCAATAAGATTCAAGATGATGATGTCAACCATGAGGGATGATTCACCATTTTTCGAGTAAAAAAGTAGAAAGATTAAAAAATAATAAACTAATAAAACTACTTTTTCAACTCATATTTTCAACTTATCTCCCTAAGGTTTTGCTAAAATTTCAAGCAAGAGTACTTGTTAGATGCAAAATTTAATTCTCATCCAAGGAGTACCCATGTTACATACTTTCGATAGACCCTGCTACATGAAAAATGAGAAATACACGAAAAAACATGATTGCAATCACATTTTTCATGTATTTCTCATTTTTTTGTGTAGCAGGGTCCATCAAAAATATGAAACATGGGTATGCCTTGGATGAGGAATCAATTTTTTCATCCAAATAGTGGTGCCATTTGAAATTTGATTAAACCCATAGGGAGATAAGTTGAAAATAAGGGTTGAAAAAATAGTTTTATTTTATTTTTATTTTTATTTTTCCTCTAAAATTTGATGATGTAATCTATTCTTATTTTATTATTTCCACTATTATTTTATAATTTCCTTAGGAGGCCCATTTTAGAACCCAAAATTCCCCAAATGCCTTCTTGTACTTAATGTTCAAATGGAATTGTTGCAGGTATGTGGACCATTTCTAACGACGATTGTTATGCAACTTCCTTTGTGTCTATGTGAGCTTAGGGGTCAATAGTCTGTGAAGATGGTCGTTTCCTTCCCCAGAATGTAATGCTTCAATTGACAAAAAAATTGTACAATGGAATACATTTCTTTGTCATAACTAGGATACTTTTGGATTGTGTCTAAAAGTGTCTCACTGTGGTAAGCCACTAAATTCCACTGTTGAGTAAGAACTGCACCAAAAGCATATTCAAAGGCATCTGTCTCAATCTCAAATGGTTGTTGTAGGTATGGTAATGTGACCACTTGTGCAGAACAGAGGTGATGCTTCAACTTAGGAAATGCCTTTTGTTGGGTTTCAGGCATATTTTTTCTTTTTCTCTACCCTTGGTGACTTGACTTAAAGGCCAAGTGATATGAGAGAACCCCAACATGCACCTGCAATAAAAATTGGAAAGACCCAGAAAGCTGTGGAGCTTTGTTAGAGTGGTTGGGGTTGGCCAATCCCGAACAAATTTTATCTTGTCTTGGTCCAAATGCACACCCTTCTCATCAATGATGTACCCCAGATATTGAACATGGGTCATGCCAAAGGTGAATTTCTCCAGATTGGCACACAACTTGTGTTGTCATAGGGTTTCAAGAACCTTTCTAATATGGTGGAGGTTCTCTTCCAAACTCTCACTGAAGATCAAGATGTCATCTAAATACACCCCCACAAATGCATTGATGAAGGGGTTCAACATGTCATCCATTAACCTCATGAAGGTTGCGGGGGAATTTGTCAACCTGAAAGGCATGACCAACCATTCGAAAAGTCCCTCCTTGTATTTGAAGGCAATATTCCACACATCGAAGGGTTTGATAGGGACCTAATGATAACCAAACTTCAAGTCAATCTTGCTAAAATATTTTCTCCCCTTGAGTTGGTCCATAAGGTCATCAATACGTGGGATTGGTTACCTATTCCAGATAGTGATCTTGTTTAGTTCCCGGTAGTCAATATAGAGTCTCCAAGTCCTGTCCTTCTTCTATACCAATACAATCAAGCTCCCACAAGGTGATGAGATTGGCTTGTTGTGCCCTTTTTGCAACAACTCTTGAATTTTCCTCTTGATCTCATCGTTCGCCAGAAAAAAGCGTCGATAGATCAGTCCATTGGGTAACAGTTCGCATAGGGTCAGATTGATTGAGTGCTTGACCTAATAGAGCAGAGGCATCCCCATAGGTTAGGCAAAAATGTCCCTGTACTCCTCCATGAACTTTTCCATTTGCTATTGTTGTGCGGAGAGCCCTATTTGGAAGTCATGGCCACAATCTTGTTCTTTCGTTAAGGGTGAAAGATAAGGAAAAAAATTTCCTAGTTTGTGAAATGATCTTATTGCATTGCTTTGCAGAGTCAAAGAGATGGTAATAGGTGGGGCTAACTCCAGTATCCTATACAACTTGTTTCCAAAAGTAATAATCACAGAGCATGTTATAAACTCATATACAACACGCCGCTTCCACAAGTATGGTTGTCCTAATAATACATCACAAACTTCAAGAGGAGAAACATCACACAGTACTTCATCTGTGAAGGGTTTGATGTTTTAGGGAAGGTGACATTGTTGCTTGATGTGGGGATCTCATCGTCAGGAGGCTTAGTTGCTTCATGATCTTTGCTAAAATGAGGTTCTTTTAGCTCCCACTATCAACAATGAATTGCAACTGAGAATCCTTTGGATCTTCAAGCTCATTATTTTGGATCTTGGTAGTGGCCACATTGGAAATCGGCTCCATGTCAATGATCTGCTTCCATTTTTCATTCCCCTTTTCAGGTTCTGACTCAGAGTCAAAACATGCGTCTGATTCAAACACCTTCAGCTCGACCACCAGTGACTACCTGGCTCAGCACTCACTGGCGTTATGAGTGGAGCTCTTGTGGAACTCACACCATTTTCCTGTGTCCTTCATTGTATTTGTGGTGTTGTTCTTTTCGTGTGTCTTTGGCGGGTTGTCCTGGGTCACCCAACCTTGGATTTGTCCTTTGATCTGTGGTTAGGGGGCACCATTTCCTTGCTTTAGATTCACAAATCCAAAGTCTCGCTCCTTCTATTGATAGCATATTTGGTATATCGTGCCAAGCGAAGAGATGCCCAAAAACTCCATCTCTTCCTACATGTACTTGTATAGACAACCACAATACTTCAGTACCAAATGTCACTCATAATCATTGATACCCATCTTTGTACGAAGAGTATGGAAAACATTCATGAACTTCGACACATCTTGGTCCCTTCTCTACCATAGGGTAGTCCACTTGATGTATTTATCTTCATAGCTACCGATAGGGTAATATTGTTCCTTGATGGCATCTTGAAAATAATCCCAAGTGGGTGTGGGTAAAAATATTGAGGATTCCCTCTTGTCCTTTTGTTCACATTATGTTTCCTACAAGCCCTTGATGTGTAGGGCTGATTTAAGAAGTGAAAAAGTATTCTTTTCCCGATTGGAAAAGTCACAAACTGAAAAATATCCTTCCAACATATTTAACCATTAAGCTATGACGTCTACATCTATCTAGCCCTCAAAGATGGAAATATCTAAGTTACCTTGTACCTTAAAAGGAGTCATGTTCCTTTGTCTCTTGAGGGCTTCCTAAAGAAGTATTTTTACAGGATCTCCTGCCCCCTTGTATTTCTTTTCTTCCACCATGGGAGGTTATCATGGTTTGCAACACTGGTCTTGCAAAGGTTCAATGAGTTCTTGGGGACATGCAAAGAAAAATAGAGAAAGAGAAGACTTCTATGATACCATTGATCTGAACTTAAACAGGAACACAACAAATTATAGAAATAACCATAAATGTAGAGATGCAACATAAATAACACTTCATTTCATTAATATCAAAATATTAAAATATACTTACAAACAAAATGGAAATCAACTAGATCAGGTGATGGTAACTTATCTCTAAGAAGAGATGTTTTGGCCACATGCCTCTTAACTATGTTACAATGAGGCTCAAGGGCATATGTATTATTGAACAACCAGGGAAAACCTTAAACAACCAAAACCCTAACCTTGGGAGATGGAACGCCAAGAGTTTTTGGGTCCCGTTGGGGTTAGTTGGGAAACCAATTTATTAGGGTCATAACTTTGTCATATTATCTCCATTTGGCATGTACTTTACCTTGTTAGAAATATATCTCTGAGTACTACAAGATTTATGATAGGCCCTTTCCCATGGCTATGGGCTACTAAAAAAGATGTCGTTTAGGAAGTCAAAACTACTCCGAAAATTCAGGGCCCGAAAAAATGCTAAAAATAGTAAATGTTGCAATAAATAAGGAAATGGATGAAACCAACTATAGGCCTAGGTGGAATAGGAAGGTGGCCACCAATATACACCTGGATCATTCCTCCCCCATTAGGAAGCAATTGTCCCCATTGCATGTAGATCCTCCATGAGGTGAGGAAATTTCTGTCGAACCTGGTCCCTGGTGAACCACTTGCCCTGGTGAAGGAGTTGGACTACTTTCACAACTTCATATAGTTGGATTCTTGATTTGTGTATCCATGATATGATTAGTTGTGGCATGTTCCATGCATTCCGGGTTTACCTTTGTTGGTGTGAGTTGTTATGCAATATGAGATGTGTCCATAATTTAATGGTGGAAAGTATGGTCATAGGTGGCCTACACTGAATACTGGGTGCAAACCGAGGAATGGTAGAACGTTGAGCTTAAAGGAATTTTTCCCTACAACTTTGGTGATAATGTATGGCCCATATCAGAGTGGGAAAAATCTTGTGGTGGGGTCTAGCGAGGCGCTCCTTCTACAAATTGTTATAGACATTTTTGGGCACTGCAACCCCAATCATAAATGTCCACAAACTGAGGGCTCCTAAGTCCCTAAAAGTGTTGCTTCACTACCTAAAGGAACAAGGTCAGCTGATTACATCATCTCCCGGAAGTTCTCCACAAAAAACTGCTCAGAAATGGTCAAAACTAGACCATACTGAATGCCTAGTGCAGAGGGTGCGATGCATACTATCTTCCCAGTGTAAAAGGTGCAATGCATACTGGATGGCCCCTCTGTAGGGTGCGATGGGTGAGAATGGACAAATGGCAGAGACAGTTTACGAGGTGGAGTATCATAGAATCTTCCAGAAACTTCTCCTCTAACACTTGCCTCTCTGATTTCTCCCAGGGATGAGTAAGAGATCATCAATCTCCAAGTGGAATAAAGAACTATCAGAGAGGGGACACTAATCAAAATCCCAGAAGCTGACTCACCCCCCTACAATCATCTATATATAGATCCCGCATCATAGAGATCTAGGGGCTGGAATCTTGTATCTTGTAGAGAAGTGTTGTTGGTTTTCTGGTGAAACTTCATAGTCTTGGGTGATATAAGCTTTACTTAAGGTGAAGAAGGGCTTTCCTGCTGGAGGATGATGCTGGGTAAGAACAATTGGTTGTAATCCTCTTGCTATTCTTGATATTAATAAAGCTATTCAAGTTTTCCTCCGCATTCTTGTATGTTCGATTCTATATGCATTTGTGTGGTCAATACATATCTGGTCCTATGTTGTTTATGAATATAGATCTTTGTTCTTCGATAGTATTATGCTGCTTTGATTCCACAGGTTCTCTTTGAAGCTGGGTAGACGAAGAAGAAGTGGCAAATATCTATCAGGAAGGAGAGGAATCAAGCAAAGAACCAAGCGCAAGACTAAGGTTGGTGTCCTTTGTTCCACTCTTATCTATTTTTCATAAAGGAAAGCAAAAGTAGTTTTAACTTGTTTGTTTCTAAGGTAGCTACCAGTCTTAGTGGGAATAGCAGCTCCGAGTGGACACTATTCCCAGTAAAAAAATGGCGACTCCGCTGGGGAGCGAATAGATTGTTTGTTAGTCTATTTTTTGTTTGTTTTATAAACTTATAGACGGAGCCTGAAGTCAAGCCAGCTAGCCTTCGAACTGCATTTGCTATGCAAGTGCAAAGTAGATCAATGCTGCTTCAGTCTATCTCCGGGTTTTGTTTATAAATTGAATAATCAACCTGCAAAAACTCTAATTGCCCTAAGTGGTGGCTCTAGTAACCTCCTTAGATCAACCCCTGTGATTTATATTTACTGAACATCACTTACTCGGCCTAAATCCATGAACTGGACTGCAAATTGTGAGCAAAGACAAGATAAAAGTCTCGCACTGGTACCATCGCACCCTCCCTTCAAGGTAGTCTGTATGCATCGCACCTCCCATGTGCAGTAGGTGAGATGCATACTGGATTCCCTATGTGATAGGTGCGATGGTCAGGGAAGGTTAATTTTACCTTCAGAATTTGGTTTTTCTTCACTCTTTTCAGTTCTATTCAGGAGTTTTGTTGTCTGTGGTCAGTATATCTCTCTGGAATCCCCCTTCTCTTCCATCATTCTGCCTCCATTGTGCAAAGAGCTGTAAGTGTTTTTATGTATTGTGTGCCATTTTCAATTCTCTTTTACAAAGAAGTAGCGTAATCAAACTGTCGCTTCTTAATCTGAAAGTGTCGCAAGTGTTTTTTCCAGTCATAGAAGAGAATCCCATTGTTCTTGATAGTCAATTGTATTGTTACTCTTGTATGTGATTTGAATTAGTAGTTTTTCAAGTGTTGAAAACAGTTTTCATTTTGAAATCGCAAAGTGTCATCCTTATCTTCACTTCATTTTGAAAAGAAATTTGTTAGTATTGTCGCTTTGGAAAATAATTCAAATTTTCACTTAGCGTTCTTCTTGTCATTCATACATTAAGAAGGCTGAAAACAAATACATGCATGTGCATTTGCATTTAGACTGCTTGGTTTGATTTAGGACAGTGCATTTAGTGTGTGCTCTATGCTCTTTGTTGAAAGACCCTCAATTCTCTTTCCTTAGTAGCTAGGATTTTCATTGCCAAAAGAAGATTAAATAATTGTTTCTCATGTTAGACTGCATTTTAGGAATTGTATACACATCACGCGGTGAACCTGAAAGGAAAATTTTTAAACAAGATCAACTATAAAATAAATTTAGTGAATCTAAAAATGCTTTGGAACCTAACGTACAACATCTAGAAGTCTAGGAGACGTATTCCGACGTCGTAAAACCTGGTAATTTTTGTTTTCATTGTTGGTTGGGTGATTCCTCCACGTTGAGACGACAAGTTCCAGTACGGACTTGTGCTCCCACGTACCATCGAGTATATATTGGGAGACCACAATAAGCTATATCCTTTATCCTTAGGAAGCCGTGTCTGGCGCCCTATCGATCGCAATGCACTGAACACAACATTCAGGAAGATTGACTACTGTACCGTAAAAAGTATTCTGCAGTTTTGCAATTGGTTTGGTAATCCCTCTGCCTATATTTCCAGAGAAGTCTCTTTCGTTCCTTTTCAGACTCCTTAAAGGAAAAGGTCCATTTGAGCACTTGTCACTTCAGGCTCATTAAAAATCTAAGGCGACTAGAGTCATCTTTTGTTTTTTCTCGACTCTTAAAAATTGAAAAAACAAGTTGTGTCAAAGCGTCTAAAATTTATTTTAATCGGAATAACATCACAAGTTCCCTCGTTGGTCTTTAGGTTGAGAAAAATGGAGTCTACCAACCAAGGATTTCCCCTTGGAGGAAATCCTATTCCTTTCTCCTCTTGGGGAGATGTTGGTGCACCCCATATGGCCACATTGTTGCTTCCAGGGTTGACGATTGGCTTGCCCGTATGGCTCTTCTCTACCTCTGTCGTTCAGAATACCATAATTCCTGAACAATCAAGTCAGCAACTAAATGATACTAGAGTTACCCCCCAACCTTCTACTTCATTCGTTTCTCCCTCTCCTCCTTCCTCTTCGCTTGATGAAGCTGGTAAAGCTAAAGATCAAGTAATTGAGAAGAAGAAGAAGCGGAAAGAGAAAAAGAAAAAGAAGAAGAAGGAGCCAAAAGCGAAAGGGGGCAAGCATGCATCATCTAGCGAAAATCCTCACATCGCACCTAAATCTCCATGTGTCATTTGCAAAGGAGACCACTATCATCGATATTGTCCTTGCATCCCTCGAATCTTAAGGGACTGGTCTCCTCGTTTGCACAATCCGGTGTCATCAACATCTGATGATCATGTTGAAAGTACACCATCAACTAGTGAAAGCGAAGTATCTGGACAGAAAAGGAATTGCAAATTTCCTTGTAAATTGTGTGAAGGCGATCATGCCATCCAACGTTGTCCCTTCCTAGATGAAGCTAAAAGAGTTTTGGATGATCGTCCTGCTTCACCACTACGGCTCCCTCCTAGATATAAGAAACACTTGCCGAGTCCACCACTAGTTGAAAATTTTACCGACACGCCATTGTGGTCGGTCGAAATGTCTATCATTGAAGATAAACCCTCTGAATCCATACCTAATGAAAGTCAAAAGGTCAAGGCAGCAGTTGACCCGATCTTGCCTTCAAAAGGTGCATCTTCAAATGATACCGTCACCGAAGAGAACGAGAACAACACCGTTCAAATTCTTTTCGTAAACACCGACTCCAATGAACTTGGGGGCAGCCTACCCATTCCTTTACTGCAGGAAGGAAGTTCGATAGAGTTGTATCTGTCCATCTATTCGGTCCAACTTCCAAGCAACCTAGTCGTTTCCTTCAATTGGATCTACTAGGCAGACCCTGTTTACCAGCTAGTGTACCATTCCGAATCATTGTACAAGCTTATAGAATGGTCATGGCTGGTACCATCATAGATGAAGGGGCTTCTGCAAGTATCCTTTCCTCAATTGCTTGGAAAGTGCTTGGTTCGCCATCGCTTCTGCCTGAAATGAGAAATCTGACAGGCTTTGACAAAGGAACCAGTCGACCGTTAGGGATCCTTCCCAATGTGCCCATTACTTTTAGAAGGAAAACAGTTCACATGAACGTGATGGTAGTCCAAGGACCCCTAGATTATAATCTACTCCTTGGGCATGACTATATTTATTGCATGGAGCCGTCATCTCCTCACTCTTTAAAGTAATGTGTTTTCTGCATGAAGGCAGAGTGGTCAAGCTCATAGACCAGCTGTCATTCCCCGGTTCACACATAGCAAATAGTCAAATGCCATCCATAAATGGTATTTTCACGCAAGGAATGTCTCATCGATCTCCAGTCCATCCACCTGATGAGCGCGAGTGATTCGGAAGGATATGACTGAAACCCGGGGGGCATGCACCCTGGCCTGCTTCGGCAAGGAAACTCTAGGTATAAAGTAGGTTTCCACGGAGGAAAATGACTGGTCCGACACTCGTCCTTATAGGAAAAGGGAGTTAGAACATAATAAGATTCCCTCATCAAGGTTAGGAGGTTGGGATTTAGAACCACCCTGGTCCAGATGGACTAAGCCAGGAAGTGTTTCTATCTACGATGTGGATGGAAACTATCTTGCAAAAGCAGGAACTTCTATATGGTAACCTGGAAATTTTTCATTATACCTGGGGGCATGTAAACCTTTTTGCATGCAAGCGAAGAGCGACCATTTATTGGTCGTTTACTAACTTGCATAAAGAAAGGATCTGGGGCAAAGCTTTGAAAGGTGCAAGCTCCATAAAAAATGGCATTTGAGATGAGATATCCTTATCATATGACTGGAACGAGCAGTTTTTTCGCGGAGTTCAAGCTCATTAAAAATTAAACATAAGCAATGAGCAAATGTTTCCCCCAGAGTTTAAGCTCATTAAAAAATGAACCGATCTCTGGTACATAACCATTGTGAATGCATTATCATCAGCTTTTGAGCCTTGGTCGTGTTCTCATCATCACCTCCACTCTATTTTAGCCGATCATATGGCTCCATTTGATTGTTTACCCTTTTGAGGAACATCTGTGAAGAGTGATTCTGTTAGCCATCCTTGTGACATTGCCATGATTGGAAAATTCCAAACCTTACCAGGAATCAACCGCTACTGAAATCATCACTCTTTCCTCAAAAAATGAGTCTCCTTTAAGCTCTTTTCAACTGACTCGTAAAATATGAAAAGATTTTCGAGCGATTAGCCTCTCCAGCTCGTTAAAATCATCGGAAGTGCTATCCCTCCTCTAGATTTTAATCTTTTTGGACTTGAGGGATTATTACACAAAAAGATCGAGCGCTTGTCTTATTCGGCTCGTTAAACCTATCGAAGATTCATCCCTTTCGTATTATTTTACGCTTTTTTGGACTTAAGGGATTATATAATGAAAAATAATCATTGGAGTTTCCTTTCCGTCCCTTTCAGACTCTCTAAAATTGAAAAGGACCGAGTTATCTTTGTCGTTAAACTCGTTAAAACCGAATAACGACAAACTTGTCCATGCAGACAAGAACGAGTTTCGCTGTCGCTAGGCTCGTTAAAACATAGCGACGGGTTCACCCGAAGGGTGGATTATAGAACAAGCATATGTTATCCTCAAGCTTGAAAAAAATAAAGAGGTACTGGTCAGCAATGACTAGGGAAAATTGGGAAGAAAACTTGAAGAAACTTTATTAGTAGTAAGTCGCTCTTGAACATGACACTTTCACTCCGCATTCGAGTTGGGTTGGGTTGTTCCGTTCACCGGTCATATTACCATTGGTCCACAACACCATCCATCTTTGGGGTTAATGCTACCAATCCATCGTCAGTGTCACTGGTATGTTCAAGAGAAGTCACTTAGAGAATTCACCTGTGTCTCATCCGCTGCAATACATTCACGCTCCATTCTTTCATGACCGCCACCCTGAACCCTGTATCATCAGACTGTTTTCACCTCCAAAATCATTTGGTCCGTTCCGTGTCGTAGATGTGGGATTCATTAAGGCCCTCCTATGACAAGTCACTTCTTCTCGACATTGGCTCATTATCCAAGAAGTCGACTTAGGAACAACCCCTTTGAGTACTTTGAAGCTTGCATGCCTCAATGGTAAGTTTCTCACTTTCGGCGACAAGTTTACATCAATGGCCTTCGACCGAGAGATTTTGCATGGTGTTCGATGCCAAGTCCTTTTTCACACCATGTGAATTGTATTGTAGTACCTTGAGGATCATTGTCATTATTGGTGATTCCTCTCGTGCCTGTTAACAGCTTACATCATTGGCTAGTAATCAGGCGATGTCTTTCCATGTTCGAATCCAGAACATTTTTCACATGGACCGACTTGTACTCCGAGTGAAGATTGAACGAGTTTTGAAGACCACGGATCTAGTTTCATCCATCTGGGCTGCAATATATTCAGGAATATAAAGACATCAAATGTACATCATTGCCGAACAGACGATCATCCAAATCAAAGGATGATGACTCCGTCTGAATCATCGGTCTGCCACACAAACGGTTGTCTGTCCTATGTACATGAAAATGAATTTATAAAGCTGAGCATGGGAATGCCCGCCTCAGCTAGATCATGAAAAATATTATGAAGATAATTTATTGTATTGTATCTTATTATAGGTCGTCTCCCAGATCGAAAAAACTTTGGATGCTCATGATAAAGCATTTCACCTGACATCAAAAGATTAACGACCTCATGCTTTAGGGGGAAACTGTTATAGACATTTTTGGGCACAGAAACCCCAATCATAAATGTCCAAAAATTGAGGGCTCCTAAGTCCCTAAAAGTGTTGCTTCACTACCTAAAGGAACAAGGTCAGCAGATTACATCATCTCCCAGAAGTTCTTCACAAAAAACTGCTCAGAACTGGTCAAAATTGGACCATAATGAATGCCTAGTGCAGAGGGTGCGATGAATACTACCTTCCCAGTGTAAAAGGTGTGATGCATACTGGATGGTCCCTCTATAGGGTGTGATGGACGAGAATGGACAAATGGCAGAGATAGTTTGCGAGGTGGAGGATCATAGAATCTTCCAGAAACTTCTCCTCTGACACTTGCGTCTCTGATTTCGCCCAGGGATGAGTAAGAGATCATCAATATCCAAGTGGAACCAACAAATATCAAAGAGAGGACACTAATCAAAATCCCAGAAGCTAACTCACCCCCCTACAATCATCTATATATGGATCCCTCATCACAGAGATCTAGGGGCTGAAATCTTGTATCTTGTAGAGAAGTGTTGTTGGTTTTCTGGTGAAACTTCATAGTGTTGGGTGATCTAAGCTTTACTTGAGGTGAAGAAGGGCTTTCCTGCTGGAGGATGATGCTGGGTCAGAACAATTGGTTGTAATCCTCTTGCTATTCTTGATATTAATAAAGCTATTCAAGTTTTCCTCCACATTCTTGTATGGTCGATTATATATGTATTTGTGTGGTCAATACATATCTGGTTCTGTGTTGTTTATGAATATAGATCTTTGTTCTTCGATAGTATTATGTTGCTTTGATTCCATAGGTGCTCTTTGAAGCTGGGTAGACTAAGAAGAAGCGGCAAAGATCTATCAAGAAGAAGAGGAATCAGGCAAAGAACCAAGCGCAAGGCTAAGGTTGGTGTCCTTTGTTCCACTCTTATCTATTTTTCATAAAGGAAAGCGAAAGTAGTTTTAACTTGTTTGTTTCTAAGATAGCTACCAGTCTTAGTGGGAATAGCAGCTCTGAGTGGACACTATTCCCGGTAACACAAATCTACCCAAACTTTGTCACCCACCTGGAAACTTTGCAGAACTCGATGTTGATGATGGTGCTGCTTGTACTTAGCATCGACTTTGTCCAATATATAATGGACCTGCTAGTGGATGTGTTGAATGTGCTCAATGAAGTTGTTATCCCTGTCGGCTTTGGATTGGACATGAGTCGAATCTACTTGAGTAGCTACAAATGGTATGGCCACATCAATGGGACATAATGGTTGAAATCCCAACCCTACCTGAAAGGGGCTAGGACCTATTGAGATGTGGAGAGCCCTATTGTAGTTATGTTGGAGATAAGGGAGGCTTTCAACCCATATGCATGGATGCTTCAAGTTGTACATGTGCATAATGTGTACGATCATCCTGTTGATGACCTTTGTTTGGCCATCAATTTGGGGATGGAAAGTCATGGCCTTAGTAAGTTTGGTATCTAGCATCAACTAGAGACTTAACCAAAATGCGCATAGGAATCTATTGTCCTGATCTAAGACAATGGACTATGGGATCCCAAAGTTTACTCATACTCGCTTAAATAAGCGTTTAGCAGTGGCCTATGATGTCATACTCTTCTTGCATACTTCCATAATGGCCATCTTAGAGAATCCGTCGATAACCACAAAAACACAGTCGTTGCCATGCTTAGAAGAAGGAAGGCCCGACATGTAATCCATGGATATGGATTCCCAAGGCCGACTAGGAGTAGGAAGAGGAGTATATAGGTCTTGATTCTTGATGGTTGGTTTGGAAATGGAGTTGGCAGTGCAACATTTAATGTACGTCCCAACATCCTGTCGAAGGTTCAGCTAATAAAAATACTTCTCCAATACTGCCACTGGTTTCACTACTCCAAAATATCTAGTGACCCAACTGTAGTGCGCCTCAAAAATCATCTTGGCATGCTTGCTTGAAGGAGAAAATATGTGTCCTAGGTTTCATAATAGTGCATCCTAGAGATGAAAATTTGGAACATTCTTACCTTCCAGGAGTGTCTGGTTTATGATACCAAATTCTAGATCTCTCTTGTAAAGATGTGACCTCCCCAAAGTCTTGTACCTAGAGGTGTTGAGCATAGTGATTAGCACCATGAACAGTGGTCAAATGAGGTAGTCTGAAACATTATTGGTGCTGCCCTTCATGTACTTAATGTTCAAATGGATTTTTTGCAAGTACGTGGACCATTTTTGATGGTGATCGTTCTGCAATTCCCAAATTTGTTGAATATGGTGGAGGTGCTCTTCCCAACTCTGGCTGAAGATCAAGATGTCATCTAAATACACCACCACAAATGCATTGGTGAAGGGGTACAAGATATCGTCCATCAACCTCATGAAGGTTGTGGGGCCATTCATCAACCCGAAAGGCATGACCAACCATTCGAAAAAGCCCTCCTTGGATTTGAAGGAAGTCTTCCACACATTGTGGGGTTTGATAAGCACCTGGTGATAACTAGATTTTATGTTAGTCTTGCTGAAATATTTGGCCCCCTTGAGTTGGTCCAAAGGTCATCAATCCGTGGGATTTGGTACCTATCCTCGAAAGTGATCTTGTTCAATGCCTAATAGTCAATAACAATGTCTCGAGGTCCCGTCCTTTTTCTATACCAATCATTAGCTGAGTTTTGAGGTCTAAAATGAGACTCCTAAGGAAATTATAAAATAATAGTAGAAATAATAAAATAATATTAGATTACATCATCAAATTTTAGAGGTTAAAGAGAAAAAATGAATTCAACTCGTATTTTCAACTTATCTCCCTATGGGTTTACTCACATTTCAAGCGGAAACACTCATTGGATGTAGAATTTGATTCATCATCCAAGGCATACCCATGTTGTATACTTTTGATGGAGCTTATTACATGAAAAATGAGAAATATATGAAAAACGGTATTGCAATAACGTTTCTTCATGTATTTTTCATTTTGCATGTAGTAGGGTCCATCAAAAATATGCAACATGGGTACTCTTTGGATGAGGAATTAAATTTTGCATCCAATGAGTACTCCCGCTCAAGATTTGAGTAAAACCTTAGGGAGATAAGTTAAAAATACGAGTTGAAAAAGTAGTTTTATTATTTTATTATTTTTTAATCATTTTACTTCTTTACTCCAAAAATGGTGAATCATCCCCAATGGTTGACATCATCATCTTGAATCCTATTGGTTCTTATAAAGTTTATTTTGGTTGTACATTTTTCTTAGGAGGCCCATTTTAGACCTCAAAATTCCCCTAATGACAATCGGGCTCCCACGGAGTGATGAGCTTGGCTTGATGTGCCCTTTCTACAACAACCCTTGAATCTGCCTCTTGATGTCATCATTCTCCATAACAAAGCAAAGATAGATTGGTCCATTAGGTAGCGATCTCATCCTTGGTGAAGCCACCTAATGGTGTACAGTTGCGAATGTGTTATAGTCAGGAGGCCCAACTACTTCATGAGCATTACTAAAAACATGTTCTTTTGGCTCTCGCTATCGACAATCAATTTGCAGTGGAGAACCCTTCACCCACATCTGTGAGTGGAAGAGGCGTTAACCCTCCTCTGGATATTCAGGCTCATTCTTCTAGATCTTGATAGTGGCCATGGTGACATAGGGCTCTGCGTCAATGATTTTCTTCCCTTTTTCATTCCCCTTGTCAGGTTCTGACTCAGAGTCGAAACATGCATCTAATACAGAAGCCTTCAACTCGACCACCAATGACTGCTTGGCTCGACACTCACAGGTATTATGAATGGAGCTCGTATGGAACTCACACCGTTTTCCCATGTCCTTCTTTGTCTTTGTGGTGTTGTTATTTTCTTTTGGCTTCGACAGGTTGTCCTAGGTCACCCTGCCTTGGCTTTTTCCTTTGATTTGTGGTTTAGGGGCATGTTTTCCTTGCTTCGGATTCGTAGATCCAAAGTCTCACTTCTTCTATTTAAACTTCTTCTCAATCTTGAAAATGTATTGGTTCGTCATGCTGATTGAGGAGATTTCAAAGAACTCTATCTCATCCTAGATTTACTTATGTAGATAGCCATGGTACTTAAGTACCAAATTTCAATCAAAATCCTTGATACCCATCTTCGTATGAAGAGTATGGAAAAAAAATCGTGAACTCTGGCACATCTTGGTCCCTTCCCTATTGTAGCACGGTCCACTTGATGTATTTATCTTCATAGCTCCCAACAGGGTAACATTGTTCCTTTATGGTGTCTCAGAAAGAATCCCAAGTGGGTGTCGTTGAAAACAATGAGGATTCTCTCTCCTCCATTCGTTCATAGTAGTTTGCCCACCAGTCCTTGATGTGTGGGGTGGCTTTGAGAAGTGAAAAAGACATTTTCCTGATGAGAAAAGTCATGAAATGAAAAATATCCTTCCAACAGATTTAACCATTTATCTATGGTGTTTTCATCTATCTAGCCCTCAAAGATGGGAGATCAAAGTTAACTTGTACCTTAACAGGAGTGGTGCCTCCAGAGTGGTTGCTGGATGAAGATTCGTTTCCTGTGGGTATCATTGAAGGATCTGGGAAAATTTATCCATCATGGCATTCCTTTGTCACTCAAGGGAACTAGTGGAGAACAGAGGTGAGGCTTCAACTTGGAAAAATCCTTCTATTGATTTTCAAACTAAAAACAAATTTCTTTCGCTCTACCCTTGGTGACTTGACTTAAAGGCGAAGTGATATGAGAAAACCCAACACGAAACTGCGATAGAAATTGGCGAGACCCAGAAAGATGTTGAGCTTTGTTAGAGTGGTTGGGGCTGGCCAATCCCAAATTACTTATATCTTGGTTGATTCCACATGCACACCCTGCTCATTAATGATGTACCCCAGAGATTAAACCTGGGTCATGTGAAAGGTTCATTTCTCCACTTTGGCACACAACTTGTGTCATTGCAGGGTTTGAAGGACCTTTCTAATATGGTGGAGGTTCTCTTCCCAACTCTCGCTGAAGATCAAGATGTCATCTAAATACAAATATAGTGCAAATTAGATCCAAAGAGGGAGGTTTGGTCCACCCTTTTCCGTTGATGTCAAAGGGGGAGAGTATCTTGGTGTTTTAATAATGGTTATTTGATTATATAACAAGTTTCTACAGGTTGACGTGATCAACACCAACATGGTTTCCATCGAGTCCAAAGGGGGAGATTGTTGGTTATGATGCATGTGTTGTCCTTGATGGAAACTCACTTGTAAGAGAACAAGTATATGGTAACTAGATGAATCCACGGGTCAGTTTAGAGGTGCAAGAGTGATGGAATAGAATAACATAATGATGGGACAAAGGTTTATAGATTAGAATTAGAAGTTTTATAAAGGTGAATATTTGAAGAACTATATGTGGGTTTGTTAAGGCCAAGTCACGTATACATGCAGGTACAAAGAAGAAAAATTGTGTACATTCTGGCGCACTAATTTAAGAATACCAAGGGTCCTTACCATGGTATTAACCCACAATATTGAGTGTAATAATGGTTACTTGATCCCATCCAAGATTACCACCGACACTAGTGTAGTTTTGACCTATGGTATTGGCTAAGGCTCTAACTATATAGGGAGGTGAAGGTCAAAGTGCTAAGTGTGCACGTGAAAGGGTTTTTGATGAATACTTCAATTTGAAGTATATTTGCATCGTAAGGGCCATAGTTGACACATAGATCTGAAATAATTATGCACTAATGAATAAAATGATGGATCAGGATCATGAGACTTGAAATGGATTTACATTGTATGATCTTCTCATGGATTTACTAGATCTAAGTATTGATGCATGTTTTTATCTTTGAATATTATGATTTGGGTCTTTCTGTAGTTCTGAAGAGTTAGATAATTTTAGGTCAAAATTTTCAGATCTGTATGTAGGTTGGTCTCAATTAAGTTTCATATACAATTGTTTCTTCAAAGTCGCGTATATAAAGGAAGGGTTTTTTTCATAGATGACTAATCAACCTGATCAGTTCTACTGTATCTCTGCTTTCTGTCAATGATGTCCTCATGTTGATCTGGGTTGAGTGATAATGTATGAAGTAGAACTGATTGAATGATGAAGTTGAATTTGGTTACTGTTAATTTGTTGAAAATATTATTGATGTTGCTAATTGTATGAGGGTTTTGTAAGCTAACGAATATTTTAGAATAAATCTAGTGAACTCTGTGTCTGATTCAGAATTACAAGTTTTTAGTATATTGAGATATGTATGTAGGTTGCTCTATAGAAAAGTGTGTATAAATGTGGGTTTCCTTAAGTGAAGTAGCATATACATGTTGGCGTATGAATGATCAGGGTTGCAGTTGATTCTGTGTGTTGATGAAATATTCTGAGTTCCTTTTTGTGTTCTGGTTAGAGTGATCTCATTGCTCTGTTTGAATTAAGTTCGTGTTTTCTTCAATCGATCTACATGTTGTGATACATTAAAGCAAGCGGATCCAGTCTGAAAATTTATGAAATGTGGTCCATGGATGTTGCTGAGGGTTGGATCCTTCAGTGAGGAAGCTAAAACTCTTGCGAGTAGTAGTTGGTAATCATATCAGGGGGTTGGAGCTCCCTTCTAGTAGGAGCTTGAGAACGAGTGAAGGTTGTAGCTTTCATCATGTGGGTTCCTACGTATTGGCATGAGTCTGCACCAGTAAAAGAATGTAAGAAGTTTTTGATATTAATAAGTTGAAGACTGAGATGATAATAGCAGTGGTTTTCTCCCACATTGGGTTTTCACCTTAAATCCTGGTGTCCATGTGTGTTTCTTATGTGTGATACTTTATTATATTTTTACTGCACCTGCTTATTACTTATCAAATGCCTCATAAATCTCTTACATTCTGGTTTAAGTTCAACAAATAAAGAATTAATTCTTTTACAAGTTTACTAATCATACACTAGTTTCTTTTACAATAGTTGTGTACATATGCAAGTTGGGTTAAGTGAAGTCATGTACATATTTCAGAAGAGAAAAATTATTATTGTTAGTTTTTTAAAACTTTGATTCACCCCCCCTCTCAATATTTTTCCCAACATACACCACCACAAATGCATTGGTGAAGGGGCACAAGATGTCATCCATCAACCTCATGAAGGTTGCAGGGGTATTCATCAAGCTAAAAGGCATAAAAAACCATTTGAAAAGGAACTCCTTAGATTTGAAGGTAGTCTTCCACACATCAAAGTGTTCGATAGCCAACTGGTGATAACTGGACTTCAAGTCAATCTTGCTGAAATATTTAGCCCCCTTGAGATGGTCCAGAAGGTCATCAATCCATGGGATTTGGTACCTATTACAGACTGTGATCTTGTTTAGCACCTGATAATCAACACAGAGTCTCTAGGTCCCGTCCTTTTTCTATACAAATACAGGGGCTCCCACATGGTGATGAGCTTGGCTTGATGTGCCCTTTCCACAACATCTCCTGAATATTCCTCTTCATCGCATCATTCTCCATAATAGAGCATCGACAAATAGGCCCATTGGGTAGCGGTGTGCTTAGGTCAGATCGATGGAGTGCTTGACCTGACAATGCAAAGGTACCCCTGTAGGTGAGGCAGAAATTTCCCGGTACTCCTCCACAATCTTGTCCATATGTTGTTGTTGTGTGAAGGAGCCCTATTTAGAAGTAGTGGCCACAATCTTGTTATTGCCCTAAGGGTGAATCATAAGGAAAATAAATTTCTTGGTCTGTGAAATGACCTTACTACATTGCTTTGCAAAGATCAAATAGATGGTGTTTGGCAGGGCTACCTTCGATGTCCTTTAAAACTTGTTGTCGAAAGTAATAATCAGATAGCAAGGTCTAGACTCATATACAACATGTCACTTCCACAAGTATAGTTTTCATATTAATACATCACAAACTTCAATAGGAGAAACATCACATAGTACCACATTCATAAAGGGCTTGATGCTGTAGGGAAGGCGACACTTCTGGTTGATGCAGAGATCTCGTCCTTGGTGAATACACCTGATGGTGTACATGTGTGGATGTGTTGTAGTTGGGAGGCCCAACCACTTCGAAAGCTTTACTAAAATGAGTTTCTTTTAGCTCCCGTTGTCTACAATAAATTACAGCAGAGAATCATTCACCCACATCTGTGAGTGGAAGAGGTGTTCCCCCTCCTCTGGATCTTCAGGCTCATTCTTCTAGATCTTCGTAGTTTCCATGGTGGCATTGGAATCCACATCAATGATATGATTCCCTTTTTCATTCCCCTTGTTAGGTTCTGACTAAGAATCAGAACATGCATTTGATTCTGAAGCCATCAGCTCAATCACTAGTGACTGCTTGGCTCGACATGCACTTGTGTTATGAGTGGAGCTCTTATGGAAATCACACCATTTTCCTATGTCCTTCTTTGTTTTCGTGGTTTTGTTCTTTACTTGCAACTTTCCTGGGTCACCCCACCTTGGCATTTTCCTTTGATTTATGGTTTGGAGCACCTTTTCCTTGCTTCGGATTAGAAGATCCAAAGTCTTGCTTCTTCTATTTAAACTTATGCTCAATATTGACAGCATATCGATATACCATGCCGAGCGAGAAGATGTCCATGAACTCCATCTCAGCCTAGATGTAATTGTCTAGATAGCCATGGTACTTGAGTACCAAAGTCCTCCCATCATCCTTGATTCCCAAATTCGTACGAAGAGTATGGAAAACATTCGTGAGCTCTAGCACATCTTGGTCCCTTCCTTGCTATAGCGTGGTCCACTTGATGTATTTATCTTCATAGTTCTTGATAGGGTAATATTGTTCCTTGATGGCATCTCAGAAATAATCCCAGGTGGGTGCGGCTAAAAACATTAAGGATTCCCTCTTGTCCTTTTGTTCACAGTAGGTTTCCCACCAGTCCTTGACATGTGGGGCGACTTTGAGAAGTTAAAAAGTAATATTTTCCCGATAGGAAAAGTATTGAACTGAAAAATATCCTTCAAACACATCTAATCATTTATCTATGATGTCTATGATGTTTGCATCTATTTGGCCCTCAAATATGGGAATATTGAAGTTAACTTGTACCTTAAAATGAGTGGTGCCTCTAGAGTGGCTACTGGATGAAGATGTGTCACATATGGATAGTTGTCGAAGGATTTGGGAAAAGTTATCCATCATTGCATTCCTTTGTTGCTCGAGAGATTCCTCAATTAGTATTTAGATAGTATCTCCTAACCCTCATCTTTCTTTTCTTTCACCATGGGAGGTCATCGGGGTTTGCAAGGCTGGTCTTACAAAGGTTTAACTAGTTCGAGCCATAACTCCTTATACCTTGACCTCGTTGGGCACATGCAAATAAAAATAGAGAAAGAGAAGACTGTTATGATACCACTAGTCTGAACTTAAATAAGGACACAAAAAATTACAGAAATAACCATAAATGTAGAGGTGCAACATAAATAACACTTCATTTCATTAATATCAAAATATTGAAATGTGCTTACAAACAGAATGGAAATAAACTAGCTCGAACAATGATGGCTTATCTTTGAGAAGCAATGTGTCAACTACATGCCTCTAAGATGTGTTACAATGATGCTCAAGGGCCTATTTATTATTGAAAAAGTAGGGAAAACCCTAAACAACCAAAACCCTAACCTCAGGAGATAGAACGCTAAGACTTCGTTGGCCCCGTTGGGGTTAGTTGGGCTGCCAAATTCGCGGGTTCGTAACTTGGTCATATTATCTCCATTTGACGTGTATGATACCTTCTTGGAAAGATATCTCTGATTACTACATGCTTTTTGGTGGGCCCTTGCATATGGCCATGGGCTTGCTACGAAACTCAAAAGAATGCAGTTTAGGGGCTCAAAACTGCTCTGGAAGTTTAGGACTCGAAAAACTACTAAAATAGTAAATTTTGCAATAAGCAAGGAAACAAATGAAACTAATTAGAGGCCTAGGTAGAATAGGTAGGTGACCACCAATATCCACCTAGATCATTCCTCCCTCCTTAGGAAGCAATGATCCCCATTGTGTGTCGAGCCTCCATGAGGTGAGGAAATTTTTGTTGAACTTGGTCCTTGGTGAACCACTTTTGTTGGTGAAGGAGTTGGCCTGCTTTTACAACTTAGTATAGCTAGATCCTCTGTGGGTGAGTGTTATTGATATGTGTATCCATGGTTGGATCAGTTGTGGCATGTTCCATGTACTTTGGGTTTAGCTTTGTTGGTGTGGGTTGTTCTGCAATATCGGATGTGTCCATAAATGGTGGAAAGTATGGCCGAAGGCAGTCTACATAGAATATTGGGTGCAGACCAAGGAATGGTGGAATGATGAGCTTGAAGGGAGTTTTCCCTTCAACTTTGGTGATAGTGTATGGTCCATATCGGAGCGGGGAAAGATTCCGGTGGAGTCCATTGAGGTGCTCCTTCTACAAATGTAGCCAAACTTTGTCGCCCACATGGAACTAGTATGGAAACTAATGTTGATCATGGCACTGCTTATACTTAGCATTGACTTTGTCAAATATATCATGGACCTGCTGGAAGATGTGTTTGAATGCACTCAATGAAGTTGTTAACCCTATCAGCTTGGGAATGGACATGAGCCGAATCTTCCTAAGTAGATACAAATAATATGGCCACATCAATGGGACATAATGGTTGAAATCCCATCCCTACTTGATGTGTTGTAGTTAGGATGCCCAACCACTTTATGGTCTCCTTTGAAATGAGGTTATTTTGGTTCTTGATGTCGACAATGAATTGCAGCGAAGAACCCTTCACCGACATCTGTGAGTGGAAGAGGCATTCCCCCTCCTCTGGATCTTCAGGCTCAATCTTCTGAATCTTGGTAGTGGCCATGGTGGCACTGGGCTCCGCATCAATGATCTACTTCCCTTTTTCATTCCCCTTCTTGGGTTCTAACTCAAAGTTAGAAAATGCATCTGATTCTAAAGCCTTCAACTCAACCACCAATTATTGCTTGGCTTGAAAATCGTTGGTGTTGTGAGTGGAGATCTTATGGAACTCACACAATTTTCCCATGTCCTTCTTTGTCTTCATGGTGTTATTCTTTTCTTGCAATTTTAGTGGGTTGTTGTGGGTCACCCCACCTTGGCTTTTCCCTTTGATATGTGGTTTGGGGGTTCCTTTGCCTTACTTTGGATTCGCAGATCCAAAGACTCGATTCTTCTGTTTAAACTTTTGTTAAATCTTTACAGTGTATCGCTACGCCTTGCCAAGAAAGGATATGTCCAAGAAATTCATCTTGTCCTAGATATACTTGTGTAGACAAGTGTGGTACTTGAGTACCAAGTTCGGCTTATAATCCTTGATACCCAACTTTGTGTGAAGAGTATGGAAAACATTTATGAACTCCAACACAACTTGGTCCATTCCCTACTGTAGCATTCTTCATAGCTCCTGACAGGGTAATATTGTTGCTTGATGGTATCTTAGAAAGAATCCCAAGTGGGTGCGGCTGAAAATAGTGAGGATTCCCTCTCATCCTTTTGTTCATAGTAGGTTTCCCACTAGTCCTTGACATGTGGGGCAACCTAGAGAAGTGAAAATCCAGTCTTTTCCTAATTGGAAAATTCATGAACTAAGAAATATCATTCCAACAGATTTAACCATTTATTTATGGCGTCTGCATCATTCTGGCCCTCAAAGATGGGAATATAAAAGTTAACTTGTACCTTAAAAGGAGTGGTTGCTGGATGAAGATGTGTCGTATGTGGGTAGTTGTCAAAGGGTCTGGGCAAATTTATCCATCATCATGTTCTTTTGTCACTCGAGGGAATCCTCGAGTAGTAAATTGATAAGATCTCCTTCCCCCTCGTCTTTATTTTCTTCTGCCATGGGTGGCCATTAGGTTTTGTGAGGCTGGCCTTGCAAAGGTTCAACTAGTTTGAGCCCTAACGACTTATACCCTGACCTCGTTGGGGACATGCAAATAAAAATAGAGAAATAATAGACCACTCTGATACCATTGATTTGAACTTAAACAAAAAAGCAAAAAATTACAGATATAACCATAAATTCCAAGAAGCAGTAGAAATAACACTTCATTTCATTGATATCAAAATATTGAATCATGCTTACAAACAGAATGGAAATAAACTAGCTTGGGTGATGGTAGCCTATCTCTAAGAACATATGTGTCTACTACATGCCACTGAACTGTGTTACAATGAGACTCAAGGGCCTATTTATTATTGAACAACCAGGGAAAACCATAAATAACCAAAACCTTAACTGCAGGAGATGGAATGCCAAGCGCTTGTGGGCCCCGTTGGGGTTAGTTGGGCACCCAACTTCCCGAGGTCATAACTTGGTCATATTATCTCCTTTTGGTGGGTACGATACCTTGTTGGAAATTTATTTCTAAATACTACAATATTTGTGAAAGGCCCTTGCCTATGGAAATGGGCTTGCTGCAGACGTCAAAAAAACGTTGTTTAGGGGGTCAAAACTACTCCGGAAGTCCAAGACCCAAAAAACTACTAAAAATAGTAAATGTTGCAATAAAAAAGGAAATATATGAGAGAAAATATAGGCCTAGGTGGAACAGGTGGGTGGCCACCAATATCAATCTTGATCATTCCCCCCCCCCTAGGAACCAATGGTCCCCATTTCGTGCAGAGCCTCCATGAGGTAAGGAAATTTCTGTTGAACCTGGTCCCTAGTCAGCCACTTTCCCTCATGAAGGGGTTGGCCTACTTTGACAACTCGATATAGTTGGATCCTATGTTGTCAATTGTTCTTGATATGTGTATCCATGATCTGATTAGTTATGGTCTATTCCATGCAGTATGGGTTTAGCTTTGTTGGTGTGATTTATTCTACAATATTTGATGTGTCCATTGATGGTGGAAAGTATGGTCGAAGGTGGTGTACATTGAACACTAGGTGAAAACCAAGGAATGGTGGAATTATTAGCTCAAAGGCATTTTCCCCTACAACCTTGGTGATGGTGTATGGCCCATATCAAAGAGGGCGAAGATTGTGGTGGGTCTAGCGAGGCACTCCTTCTGCAAATGTAACCAAACTTTGTCGCCCACCTGGAACTTGTGTGGAACCCAATGATGACCATGGTGTTGCTTGTACTTAGCATTGGCTCTATCCAATATATCATGGACCTTCTAGTGGATGTTTTGAATGTGCTCAGTGAATTTGTTATCCCTGTTGGCTTCAGATTGGACATGAGCCGAATTTGCCTAAGTAGCTGCAAATGGTATGGCCACATCAATGGGACATGATGGTTGAAATCCTATCCCTACTTGAAAGGGCTATGTCCCGATGATTTGTGGAGAGCTCTATTGTATTTGTACTGGAAATAAGGTAAGATTTCATCCCATGTGCATGGATGCTTCAAGTTGTACATCCGTAGAATGGGTAAATCAACCTGTTGATGACCTCTATTTTGCCATTAGTTTGGGGATGGAAAGCCGTGGAATTCGTATATTTCGTATCCAACATTGACAAGATACTTGACCAAAATTCACTTAGGAATCTACTGATCTGATTTGAGATAATGGATTGTGGGATCCAAAAGTGTACCCACACTCGCTCAAACAAGAGCTTAGCAGTGGCCTCTACTATGATACTCTTCTTACAGGCCGCCATAATGGCCATCTTAGAGAATTTGTTAATGACCATGAAAACATAGTTGTTGTCATGCTTAGAAGAAGGAAGGCTCAAAATGTAATCCATGGATATGGTTTCCTAAGGCCGACTAGGAGTAGGAAGAGGAGTTTATAGGCCTTTCTTCTTGATGGTTGGTTTGGCAATGGCGTAGGCAGTGCAAGATTTAATGTACCTCCCAACATCCTGACAGAGGTTCGACCAATAAAAATACTTTTGCAATATTGAAATTGTTTTCTTTGCTCCAAAATGTCTAGCAACCTAACTGTACTATGCCTCCCAAACCATCTTGGCATGCTTGCTTGAAGGAACATAAATGTGTCCCAGGTGGCGTAGAAATGCATTGTAGAGGTGAAAATTTGGAATTTACTTGCCTTCCAGGAGTGTTTGGTATGTGCTTCCAAATTTTGGATCAATCTTGTAAAGATGCGGCCACCCCGAAGTCTCGTGCCCACATGATTCAAGAACAGTGATCAACACCATGACTGGTGGTCAGCTGAGGTAGTCTGCAATATTATTGGTGTTTCCATTCGTGTAGTTAATGTTCAAATGGAATTGTCATAGGCATATGAAACATTTCTAATGGTGATTGTTCTACAACTTCCCTTATGTTTGTATGACCTGCAGGGGTCGGTGGTCTGTGTGGATGACCATTTCTTTCCCCATAATGTAATGCTTCCATTGATGATAAACTTGCACAATGGAATACATTTCTTCTTTGTAAGTGGGATATTTTCAGACTATGTCTAAACATGTCACTGTGGTAAGCCATTAGATGCCCATGCTGAGTAAGAACTATACCAATAACATAGCTATAGGAATCTATCTCAATCTTAAATGTTTGTTGTAGGTATGGTAATGTGAGCACTGTTGTAGAATAGAGGTGATTCTTATACTATAGTCCAGGTCCGGGTGTGACGAAGGACCCCTCCAAGACCTTTTACTTCTGTGATGTTTTAAATTGCATTTTTAAAAGAACATAAATGAATACATCTGCATGTTGTAAAGAAGAGGAACATGACATTCATCAACACATGAAATAACAAGACATTGATAATGGAGTTTGTCCAGGAGGGACTACATCTCCGGGCCCTGGTGTCAAGATGGTGTAGGCCATTGCATTAAGCGTTGTCAATAGTGATGATGTACATAAGAGGTGACATCGCTATCATACAAGGAAAATTCCCTCACATAGGAGTGGCTCCAAGAGATGTTCTGCTACAGGAACTCTCAGTAAAAAAAGACTCATATCAGTATGACGCAAACTCATGCTTGATGAGCATCCTATCAACATGGCATAAAAGGGATCTCAATGAAAACATACATGGCAACACATGAGTATCCCATCAACATACAACAAAATGGATCTCGAACAAAACATGATGAATCATGACAACAAGTACATCACACAAAGGATTCTGCATCACATCAAGAAGGAGTCATGAAAACGCGTAAGAAACAAGATCCCACATCAAACATCAAACAGGGATATATGTAGCACAATGCATAGCAAAATAAGTACATGAATACACTACATATACCTCAAATCCAGGGGCCATCAGAAGAAGAGGATGTCAAACTGATAAAGTTGTTCGTACCATCGAACTCACGGCATCAATTGCATGGAATGATTGCTCACACATGAATGCTAACACCTGCACTCCACTTAGAAAAGTTTCCAACAAAATATAATGAGCAAATAGAAAATCTAAACACACCATCATATTTTTGGCATCGAATAGTGCAAAATCGACTATCAAATTTCTGAATTCTGATAAAATGAAAATCTGCGGCTTAAGGAATCTTTTAGATTCCCCCTAGATTCCTCAAACATTCCCTCCTCTAGGTCCTCTACAAATCAGCTGCTCAGATTAGGAAGCTAACTACATCATCGGGTTTGTGTCACTGAGAGGTGTAAAATCGACATAAAATTTGTCCAATTTGGACACTGCAAAAATTTCACCCTCTTGGAAATTTTGCTCAATCATGGTTCCACTGCAATAAATTAATTAAAAAAAATCGTCTTGATTTTTTTGCCCACTCCTGGTTCCTCCATTCTGCCCTGGTGCACTCTGAAAATGAGGTTTATATAAATTCTGTGGTGGATTAAACAAGAATGCGGTTTTGGTGCAATGGTAATATTAGCAGTTTGTTGAGGAGGGGTCGAGTGGTCAAACCCTACCTCTCCTTTTTTAATGCATTATAGTTTTAAAAAACCCGCAGGTGTATTTTGTTCAGGGTCAGGTCTACATTGGGCAGCCCACCCCATACCCTCCATAACCATGTTAATGTTTTAAGGTTGCGTTGGTTTATGTATTAATGGAGGGTTCAATGGTTGTTTAATGGTACGTGGGTTCAACGTGTGACATGGAGCCGCCGCACGGTGGCGGGTTAGCCCACATGGCTAGCGCAGGCTTGATACCCATCGGCCTCCCATTACTACGACATATGGTTATGTAGGTGAGGTGTGGGGTGGTGGGGGTGGTGGCCCACCACCTCCTTTAGATATATATATATATATATAATTTTTAATAATAATGAGGCCTTTTCAAAAATTTCAAAATTTGACCAAAGGAGTCATTTTATTGAGGCGACAATTTTGCTCGAAACCTGGCTAGAGTTGGCTAGATTCCGTCTACCAGAAATATTCCAAATTATGTCTCCATTAACTTGCCTAGTCAACAAAAGTCAACCAAATCTTTGACTGCCTCTATCTTCCTCATCCAGACTCAGATTAACAAACCATTCACACCACCGTCATCAGGACGACGAGATCTACACTCAAGTCCTGGCTCAAAAGCATTCTGATCAGTTTTATTTTTGAGCTTTCATAAGCCCTCTTTGTCCTGTGTGTGTCTCTGGAGCCACCTGGATCAATCCTCCCCACTGAGGAGATTATGGTCCTACAAAAGCATGAAAAATAACTTGCAATTTCTCTATACCTTGTCTACGTCACAAGTGTCCTAAAAAGGTCTTCCTTCCATCTCCTTCACCTTTATTCTTTGGAGCCTTAAGTAATGAGCCGACACCTGCAACCTCTGCAACTTGTAGTACATTGTTTTGCAAATTACATGCTTGACTTTCATGACCAACAAATGACCCAAGCATCCCATACTTGCCACAAGTTTATAACACATACTCAATGGTCAAGTTTACATCAGGATGGATACAATACCCCAGCTATCAAAACAAGGCCAACATACCATTCTTGCTTCAACAAGTGATGGAAAACACATCATCACTGCAACATATGATTTACAAACATAAGGCCAAACACTATTGTTGTTCTTTGACAAGTGATGGAAACACAACATCACTTTCAGAGTTTAAAATGTGACTCAAAATAATACGAGACATCATTGTTGCCGAAACAGTGATGGAAAACACATAATCACTTTTACATTTTAAAATGCAACAAACGATTTACAAAATCATGACCATGAAAAACTAACATATCTAGAAACCATTTTTCACTTATCAAGGTGAATGGGTTGCCTCCTTGTGGTAGTTTTTCTTGTTGAACAATTGCTTCATCAGGTTCATGCACCGACACTTTGTCTTTAAGATGTTGCTCTAGATGGAGCCTCCAACATGTGGCTCTTTGATGGCCACTTTTGTCGCAATGACTGCAATTGGCCTTCTTCCTCCAAATTTGTTTAACATGTTTCTTTGCCTACTGTTGAGAGGGTCTTTCACGCCTCATCCTTTTGTGTGTTGCCTCCTTGAGTTAGCTTTCATCCATCAGTTAAAAAGCTTCTTCTAAGAGCTCATAGAAGTTGGCTTAAGCTCCTAGCGGACTTGTGCCAGCTGACCCGGTGACAGCCATGGCAAGAGCTAGTACTTGTGCATACAGCACCATCGCTTCCAAGTTTGTTACGAACTACCAGGTTGATAAAAGTAAAGAAGGGAGTCCCAGGAGTTGCAGCATTATTGCTGCAATACTG
>APFE030190343.1:287852-306451 GCA_000404065.3 Pinus taeda
CTTTTGTTGCAGCAATTTGATTTGACTATTGTCGACAAGCCAGGTAAGGAAAATGTTGTTGCTGACTTCCTGTCTAGATTGGATTTTCCTACAGGTGAAGAAGGGACAGTGGATGACCAGATGCCAGATGAACACCTGTTTTCTATCTCAGTACTCTCTCCATGGTTCGTTGATATAGCAAATTACTTGGTCTCAGCACAGTTCCCTCCTCATCTATCCTCAAAGGAGAAGAGAAGAATTGTGAGGAAGAGTGCCCCATTCACTTGGATCGGGGGGCAACCTGTTTAAACTTGGCCCAGATCAGATCTTGAGGCGTTGTGTTAGGGAGGAGAAAGTCTTTGACATCCTCCTAACCTGTCACGATGGGCCCTATGGAGGCCACTTTGCAGCAAAAAGGACTACCTTCAAAATTCTACAGGCACGCTACTATTGGCCTAAACTTCATCAAGATGTCAGAAGATACATCAGCCAGTGTGACCGATGTTAGAGGATGGGGAAACCAACTCCAAGGGATGAAATTCCCCTCCAACCTCAAGTGACCTTCAAGCCATTTGAGAAGTGGGGCATGGATTTTGTGGGTCCTATCAACCCTCCTTCAAAGCAAAGGTCTTACATCATTGCGTGCACTGACTGCCTGACAAAGTGGGCAGAAACAAAGGCAATCAAGGTAGTGATAGAAGAAAAAGTGGCTGAATTTTTAAGGGAAAATTTCTTCTACAAGTTTGGCTACCCAAGAGAGTTAGTCACGGATCAAGGAAGCCAGTTCACCTCTAACTTGATTGAAGATCTGCTCGCTCATCACAAGATCAAGCACGAAACTTCCACCCCATATCACCCACAAGCAAATGGGCAGGTGGAAGTCACTAATAGAGCGTTGGAAGAGATTTTGACTAAGGTGGTGAGCAACAATAGAAAGGATTGGGTAGATCGCCTGGTTGAGGCCACTTGGGCCTACAACACCACTTGGAAAACTACAACAGGTTTCACACCTTATGAGCTGGTGTACAGGAAGAAAGTTTTTTTGTGCATAGAATTCGAGTACAACACATTGAGGGTGGAAGCTCAGTTGGACCTAGATCTCAGCCATGTGCAACGGGAAAGATTACTGTAGCTGAATGGATTAGATGAACAGAGAATGCAAGCCCTCCTCCACTCAGAAGTGGTTCAACTCCAAAGAAAGATATGGTATGACCGACACCTTAATGAAAAGCAATTCCAACCAGGAGATTGGGCACTACTGTATGACTCAAGATACAAGGATTTCAAAGGGAAACTGAGGACAAGGTGGTTAGGACCATATATAGTGGAGAAATGCAACGACGGTGGTTCAGTCCTTATCAGGACCATTGATGAAGAAGGCATCCCCATGCTCATCAATGGGCATCAATTGAAAATCTACAGGAAACCCCTTTCGAGGCAGGAGTTCATTGAAACTTTGGGCAAATCCGTGTTGGTAGTGGAGCAGGGCCCTGTCTCTACTCCACCCACACCTTGATCATAAAAAAAAAAAATAACAGAAAAATGGAATAAAAAGATCCCTGGGTGAAAACTTCTTAGAGGCACCTGGGGCAGACAGTGAGGGTGAAAACCTCATGGAGGCACCAAAGCTGTCTCTCCAAAAATAAAAAATAAAAAATAAAAACAAGCCTAATCTCTGTGAAATAATTGTAGGTTGCAGGGAATACATTGCAGGTAAGGAGGGTTGTGCAAAACAAGGATAGGGGTCTGTACCAGGCTACAGGACATCCCTACAAACACTCCCTCCATGACCACTCAACTTTCCTAGGATTTGATCACATTCACGTCAAGATTCCACATTCTACAGGAAGTTCTGGGCTTTCTACAGGAAGTTTTGGGCTTTCTAAAGGAAGTTCTGGGATTTCTACAGGAAGTTTTGTATTTCTATAGGAAGATCCTGTAAAACCTTCAGACAGGCCAAAATCGATCTTAGGAGGAAATCCGAAGGTTGGAATCTGCTTGTTGGGCCTACAACCACCCCTATTTCCATCCATCACCGTATGTCACCCCTGTTTCATCCCTTTGCACCTCCATTGCACCCACCTGGTTATGTGTTCCTGCACAGTCATACAAGAAACCTTGTTTTCCTCAAATTGACAACAAGAATTTTTAGTGACAAGTCAAGCAAAAAAGTCTCGCACCCTACCTGTCCAAGCTCCATCTAGACTCTTCATCAACAAATCCCTCGTCAGCAAAATAGCCCTGCTCGTTAGCCTGCATCCCAAGAGGAGAAGTAGCTACAAGACATCCTACAGGAATCCTGTAGCAGCTGATCCCTCTGGAAGACATACTCTGGAGGCAGGGACAGCCGAAACCAACAAAGGGAATATGCAAAAGGCTCCTCTTGGACGTGAAAACATCCTCGGTAGCCGAAACCAAACAGTACCTGTGCATGCAGCGTTGACAACCGAAGGATCGGGTTCCAAAACCCGTGCACACATCATCAACAAATGAAGGAATGGATTCTAACACCCATGCATGAGGCAGCAGCAAGCGAAGTAGTGGTTCCAAGACCCGAAGTCTGCATAACGCGTCCACGGCCACACAGGTAAGTGTCTAAACTCATTCGTCAATTGCATAAACTATATTTCAAAAACTGCATGTCTGTGAAAATGGCTCGGATTGAACGGGATCGGTGGCTAGTCAACTGGCCACCCTCAGCTAGTTACATAGCTTCATGGGATCCGAACAAGCTCAGTTGCGTTCAAAATTGCCGATGAGACGTCCAGCCGACACATTTGGAGTGTCCAGTCAGGGAAAATCGTCGAGACTGGCAGTGGTGGCGGTGGTTAATGGCATAGGGGAGGTGATGGCGGTCAGGGACACGTAGAGAAATGATGGCTGTGACGTTGGATCAACGGTTCGGTCTGGCCACCTCATCCCCTCGCTACGAATTGCACCGCAGTTAAAAGATGCTCGGATGAAGACTCTCACCACCCATTGTTCATTTGCACTTGCAACTTCCTCAACCAAAGTATGCGTCCTCTGCTTCCAAAATCTGTTAACTCGTCATCCTCCACCGAGCTTTTTGGCCTGTTTCAAAAATCTCCCACGTGCCGAGCTCGTTTAGACGCGCAGTGACATACTACAGAAGCAACCAAGAGTTCTATAGGAAGAATCTCTACAGGAAGTACGACACAGTTTTTTGGAGCAGGGAAGCCTAGACTTTTCTTCATCGAATTTGGAGTTCCGAGAGAAGTAGGCTCTAAAACACTCTTGCATGCATGGTATGTTTCGAAAAGGTGGTGAATTCAAATGTGTTGAATTGGAGATTCAGAGACAAGTTTGCCTGTGAGTTGGAAATAGCAGTTTGACTGTGTGTTGCACATAATTTCTCAGTCAGTTCTGTGTCAAAATTATCCTCCATGGTTCCTGCTAAAAAAAATTTCTCCTGTAGGAAAGATACGTAACTGTGAGGGCTAGCCTATGTATGAAGAATTTGAATTTACATGGTTGTATGTATGTTGGGGATAAAAATTGAGCTATGTACTCTATCTGTGGAAACCCAATTTTTCCTTTCATAAACGGACAGCTGAGTTTTGGGCAGCAACAACCTTAGAACCAGGGAATTGGTGCTAATTAAAATTTGAACACCCGAGAGACCCCTTTTTGAAGTTCAAGGGAGGAAACCATAAATAGCATTCCATTTTCTGATCAAAGCATAAAACAGAGCACTCTCACCATGCCAGGGGGGTTTATCAGGAAAGAATCCTCAGATCCCAGTAAGTTGTGCGAGCATCCTGAGGTGGTGAAACTCTTCACCCGTGCCAATTGGATGTCCTTTTGTGACAAAATTCAGGGTCATGAAGATGAGATAACGGAGGAATTTTTAATGTCCCTGCAACCTGAATCAAAGACACAAGCCACAATGAATTTTAGAGGGTTGACCCTAGAGCTTACCCCTGAGCTCATTAGTCAAGTTACTGGTCTGCCATTAGGGATACCTTGGAGCAAAGAAGAGAGGTAATTGGGCCAAGCAGCCAAGAAAGCATTCTTTCTACCCGAGGAACATCCTGCAGAAGACAAGAACTAGCTCCAGAGAGCCAGCTTACCTCCTCTTTGGAGCAAATTCAGTTTCCAAATCATGAAATACATTACCTGTGAAGGGAGGTTTAGCATTGTCTACGACTATCATTTCAGGTTGCTGAGTGAACTAAGACATGGAATGGATTTACCTCCAGAAAAGAAGTTGAGCATCCCCTATTTTCTTCTGCAATCATTAATTGAATGTGGCACAAAATTGAAGGAAGGGACACCAGATCAGTTAGCCCATCATGGGCTCATCAAACTTTTAGTGGAAGATGCCCTCCACACCTACACTATCCCCCTCTCTTAGGAGATTTTCCGAAACATGTCCAGAGATGACGATATTCAAATTCTGGGTGAGGAGCTCACCTCATCCAACAGTGAAGAAGGAGAACACACTGAAGGAGGAGAGAAAGCCAGTGGTAAAGAGACACAGGGGAAACAAACGCAAAAAGGACAGAAAGAGGAACGGGGAAAGGGCCAAATTGCTGAGCCTGAAACTGTGGGAGGAACAATGGCACAAACACCCAAGGAAAAATGATTGCAGGGTAGGGCAGAGAGGGCTGAAAAATTCTAACTAAAGAGTGTCACAGCAAAAGCAACCACACAAAAACAAAAGGAAAAGACACCCCTAGCCAAGCAGACCGAAACAGTTAACACAGGACTTTCTATAGGAAGCATGAAAATAGTTGACACAAGACTTTCTACAGGAAGCATGAAAACAAAACAGCAACAGGAGAAATCACCTGAGATTTTGGCCAGGGAGGCAGCAGTTGTGCTGGCTGCTAAGCACATCTCCAAAACAAAAAGGGAAGCGAAAAAGCTAGCCCTCCATGTACTTTAAGGCAAGAAGGAGCACGCGAATCAAAGCTGGCAGACCCTAGCCATAGTCAAGGGAGCCAATTACGATTGAGGACACCACAACTAAACAAAAGGAAAAGTCTCCTTCAAAGGCATCCATCACCTATGAACGAGAAAGCCCAAAAATGTCCACTTGGAGAGAAAGGATTAAAATGATGGACACAAAGACATCTCTACAGGAAGCTGAGACAGTTCTATAGGAAACGTTGGATAAGCTAAAGGAGACCAAGGAATTGGAAGAAAAGGCAGCTAAATAATCATAGGAGGAAGAAAAGGCTAAGAAAATTTTGGAACCAAGCCCCCAACCTAGCTTGGGCTCCTACTATAACCTGTTAGAGGCCGGAAAGGTAATTCCCCAAAAATTCGCAGTGCCACTTTTCTTGGCACTAGAAGAAGAGAGAGTGAGGACCCACACTTGGATGAAGATCGCCAAGTCCAAGGGTGTGGCATACATAGGTCCCCTAAAAGAACAACTCAAGGAGGAAAGAAAGGAATTGGCTATGGTAAGGCATGTGGAAAGCAGTCAGCGGGCCAAGCTACAGGAAGAAAATGAGCTGCTAAAACAGCAGCTACAACTATAGGAACACTATAAGGAAGACAGGCCCCACATCTTGGGAGAATAGTGGCAACAGGAGAAGCCCACAGCAGACAAAGAGACCCTTGATGAACAACAGAGAAGAGATGGGCTACAGGCTAAAATTGAGGCACTAACTAGATAGCTACAAGAGAAGGAATTGCAAGCAGCACAGGAAATACAGTCTCTAAGGCAACAAGTACAAGAGAAGGAAGCCCAATTGGCCTGCATGGCCAGCTGGGCAGTAGAGGCCATGCAGTGTAGGCAACCTGCCAAATCATATGCCTTATACCTTAAGGATCAATGGTTGCAGTTCTAGATTAACACCTTGCCCCAAAGGGGCACCACTCCATTTCAAAACTACCATCAATTCATGGCTTTATGTGACAGTAGCTCATCAAAGGACAAGGCCAAATTACATAGTTCTACCTACACAACTTGGCCCTTCCCAACATGAATTTGTGGGACCCCAGTGCTATGGTAGGAGATGTGCAACTTATGGCCATGGCCTCTTGGCTAAATCATGAAGAAAAGAGAGCAGCAGAGGTCCGAAATGTTATGGAAAGGGAACTAAGGGAACCACTAATGATCAGAGTAGAGCTGGAGGATCCCTCAGCATTAATACACACCCACTAGCACTTGGCCAATTATTCTCAGGCCCTACCAGATTACATTGAATGACAAGCTCAAGCCATAGCCCATTTTGAGGACATGGAAAGACTGTTGGGGGATAATTGCGTTCATGCTTGCACACGGAGGTGGAACACGCTGTCCCACAACCTAAAAATAAGAGAGTACCACTCCCCAACAAGGATGAGGGACACCTTGGAAAGAGTACCCCTCTATAAACAGTCAATGCAACATCTGCAGGCCAAGTGGATCAGCCTAAAGTTTAGTCCTCCCTTACTTTTGGGGCTGGTGGAAGGAGCCAAAGAAGAGGAGGAACATAGGCAGTGGGAAGAAGTGGGAAGAAAAGCAGGATTTTATGATCGTGAAGAAGATATCACCTTGGAGGCCTAGGATGTGAGAGAGGCAGTCAAGGCAATCAAGGATGATGAGCTGGATTAGTTGCTCAGAGGATGAGCAACCCATTTAGCAGGGGGGTGATGATGAGCCCCAGAATTAGGTAACTTATTGGGCTCATTTTGCCTAACTGTCCTTCATCAATCCACCATTTTTCATAGTTTATGCATGTTTTTTGAGTATATTTATGTTAGTTGAACGAATGAGAATAGTCACTTGACCAAGAAGGCTAACACGTGGTTATTGCATATTTTTGGACAAATTTTGGACCAAGGCCAAGCACCTATGAGCCAGATGACAACCAAGCATGAATGAACAAGGGTGAGGATTCATAGGAAGGGTGTCTCCTGCAATAAATGGCCCCTTCCTCAAATTCTCCACCCTCAGATCAGAGTTCAGCAGGTCACCAAAAAGGATTCCCAAGGGCAGTTGAGCAGTTTTGTGTAAAGTGACTGATCACTAGCAGTTTGAGCAGTCGAGCCCCTTGAGTTAAGGAGGGTTGTTGGAAACCCTCGTAGTCCATAAATAGGAAGGCTTCCAACCTTCATAGGTTACTTTTTGAGTAGTTGTATTTTTCACTATAGTGCTATTAGTTTTTCAGCTCATTGTGTAGCTTCTGTTGTACAACTTTCTTTGTGACATGGTTATTTTTTAGTAATGGAAAGCAGTTTCATTTGGCACCAGTTCTGAGCTTTTTCTTAGGAGCCTGTAGCTCTTGGGGTTGGGCCCAACACAAGTTCCAAGGCTTCCTTCGTGTACTGTTATATGTTTTTAGTGTCTTTGCAAAATAATTTCTATTAGGTAGATTAGAATCTTGCTTGGTTACCTAGGTCATTGTTGATGATTAAAAAGGCTTTTCATGTTCAGATTGATTTGATACGTTAATAACAGAGAAGATATTCAGAAAACTGCTATCAAGCACCCCTGATCTCACCTCTCCCTCCGTGGGACCATGAGCTGGGACCAAGGTGTCCTTGCCGCCACCAAAAACATTGTCTTTGTTTCATCATGCAATTATTAGTCTTAGATTCTCATTTGCAGAAGTTGATACCAGTTGTGGTGACATGCTCAGGTTCATGATTGGTTAGTTTGCATAGCTATTTCACATGATTTCGTTGCAAATAAACTTCTGTTCATTTTCTTTATTGTTATTTAGGTCAGATTAGGTTAAAGTAGCTAGGTCCTTGATTTTTCGAGTCTTTGTTTGTTTAGTTTGAGAAATAACTTGCAGATCACCTGTAATACCTCTCTATCTACCTTTACTCCATCAATCCTGCCTGCTCCATCCTCTAACTCAGATTCTTGGCTTACATTTGCCACATTCGCTCGCTTCGCCCTAATTTCCTTCTTTTTGTGCAACATTGATCTACCCCTCCTTGAACAAATCCAACCATCCTCATCACTCCTCAGCTCCATCCACCAAGTATTGGACCTCCTCACACCCTTATCTCACCTCCATACCCACTTCTTCACCTTTCTTCCTCCATCAACCCCCCAAAATTCCCTTTCGGAACATCCTGTAGAAGTTACAGAACATCCTGTAGAACCCTTGTAGACTTCCTGCAGAAGCTCACGAAAGTGGTTTCTTGATATCCAAACACTGTGAAACTCTCTGGAAGGGTGCTAGGGACCCCTTATGCCCTCTTCTCACCTTCCCACCCTCCTTCAAGCACCTCGCCAGTTCCCTCTCGCCAATCCACCTCTGCACATTCAAACCAGTTAAAGCACATGCATGATAATTCTAACAACTTACTCAAAAATACAAAAAGATGTTTTCTAGATTTTACTGTAGAAGTAGCTTAGTCACATGCATTTTACCTTCCTAGAAGTCAATGGCATCTCTTTCAGTAGATTTCATCCTCTTTCTTGCATCAGTAAGACTAGTTGGTAAAATTAGGATTTGCTAGGGTTTGCATTTCCTTTCAGCTTTTAAGTTTCTTTCTGCAAGTAGATTAGGTTCATTTGATTTAGCTTTCATCCATCAGTTAAAAATATTCTTCTAAGAGCTCATAGAAGTTGGCTTAAGCTCCTAGCGGACTTGTGCCAGCTGACCAAGTGACAGTCACGGTAAGAGCTAGTACTTGTGCATACAGCACCGTCGCTTCCAAGTTTGTTACGAACTACTGGGTTGATAAAAGTAAAGAAGGGAGTCCCATGAGCTGCAACATTATTGTTGCAATACTGAAACCCACCAGTTCCCATCTTTCTCTTTCCTCAAAGATTTTGACGATGTCTTGGAAGAATCTGACACCTTCGAGCATTCTCCCTCGGTGTATCTCCAGCCTGCAAATTGAGGTCTCTGCACAACCTCCAATGGTTTAGTTATGCCTTGGTTATTAACACCAAGTTCTTATTCCTTCTCGTGCTTCATCCTGTTAAGGAACCTCATGTTTATCCCTGTAATTGGGATCTCCAAGTCTCCAACAGAAATCATAATATGTGAAGATGAAATCGAAAGGAAATCAATATCTTTTACCTCCTTTGTTGATTTGGAAAGAATTGATGAGGGCTTCTCATCATCTGTTGGTGGTAGTTCACTAGCTGTCTCAGCACATTCCCCAACTTCCTTTCTGACATACCCAAGTCCTACCTGACGGGGTAATTCTTCTACTTTGATGGGGTTGACAATGCCTTAGCCATTAATGCCCAGGCATTTTCCTTCATACCCAATTTTCTTTCACAGTTTGGAGCCAATTCCTGTGGTATGATTTTCAAAAACATCGAAATCATCATCAAGACACATACATGAATTCATAGAAATACATTTTACTTCACATGGGTCACGCTGCAGCTTCTCTAAGGCCTCGTCCTTTGCTTGGAACTGTCGTAACAAACTATGTTTTTCCTCTTTCTCTTCATGTAGGCACATCTTCAATTCAGTGTTATCTGTTTTGAAGACTTTGGTCGTTGTGCTTCAGTTCTTCTAGGGCCTCTTCCATGGCTCGCAACTAAGGCTACAGTCACTTGTTTTCCTCTGTCTCTTTTTGTAGAGTTTCATACATTATTTCCAACCTTTTAGAAATTTTGAGCATGGTCTCGTACATCGCTTTTTCATCCTTTGTCGTTGCACGTTCCATTGTTCATGTTGTAATTCACATCCAAGCAAAGACTACTCTGATACAACTTGATCTAGGTTTGGGTATGATGAAGGACCCCTCCAAGACCTTTTACTTACATGATGTGTTAAATTACATTTTTAAAAGAACATAAATGAATACATCTACATGTTGTAAAGAAGAAGAACATGACATTCATCAATACATGAAATAACAAGATGTTGATAATGGAGTTCGTCCAAGAGGGACTATGTCTCTGGGCCCCGGTGTTAAGATGGTGTAGGCCACTGCATTAAGTGTTGTCAAAAGTGATGATGTACATAAGTGGTGACGTCACTATCATATAAGGAAAATTCCCTCACGCAGGAGTGGCTCCAAGAGATGTTTTGCTATAGGAACTCTCAGTTAAAAAGGACTCCTATCAATATGACACAAACTCGTGTGTGATGAGCATCCTGCCAACATGGCATAAAAGGGATATCAATGCAAACATACATGGTTACACATGAGTATCCCATCAAAATACAAAAAAAGGGATATCGAACAAAACATGTCAAGTCATGACAACAAGTACATCGCACAGAGGATTCTGCATCACATCAAGCAAGAATCATGAAAATGAGTAAGAAATAGGATCCCACATCAAACATCAAACAAGGATCTGTGTAGCACAATGCATAGCATAATAAGTACATGAATACAATGCATATACCTCACATCCAGGGGTCATCTGAAGAAGAGGATGTCAAACTGCTGAAGTTGTTTGTACCTTCGATCTCACGGCATCAATCGCATGGAATGATTGCTCGCACATGAATGCTAACACCTGCATTCCACTTAGAAAAGGGGATGAAAAATAGAATGAGAAAATAGAAAATCTAAACACACCATAAGATTTGTGGCGTCGAATAGTGCAAAATTGACTGTAAAATTTCTGAATTTTGAGAAAATCAAAATCTGAGGCTTAAGGAATCTTTTAGATTCCACATAAATTCCTCATAGATTCCCTCCTCCGGGTACTCTGCAAATCGACTACTCATATCAAGAAATTGACTACGCCATCGGGTTCATGTCACTGAGAGGTGTAAAATCAACATAAAATTTGTCCAATTTGGACACTGGAAAATTTCACCCTCATGGAAATTTTGCTCAATCATGGTTCCACCTGCAATAAATCAATTAAAAAAAATTGTCTTGATTTCTATGCCCGCTCTTAGTTCCTCCATGCTACCTCAGTGCACTATGCAAATGAGGTTTATATAAATTATGTGGCGGATTAAACAAGAATGTGGTTTTCGTGCAATGGTAATATTAGCAGTTTATTGAAGAGGCATCGGGTGGTCAAACCTTGCCCCTCCTTTTTTAATACATTATAGTTTTAGAAAACCCACAGGTGTATTTTGCTGGGGATCGGGTCCGCATTAAGCAGCCCACCCCATACCCTCCGTAACCATATTAATGTTTTAAGTTTTTGTTGGTATATGTATTAATGGAGGGTTCGATGGTTGGTTAATGGTATGTGGGTTCAACGTGTGACACGGGGTCGCCACACAGTGGTGGGAAGCCCATGTGGTTGGCATGAGCTCGATACCCACCGGCCTCCCATTACTACGACATATGGTTATGTAGGTGAGGTGTGGGGTGGTGGCCCACCACCTTATTTATATATAATATATAATATATATATATATATATAATATATATTATATATTATATATAAAAGAGGCCTTTTTGAAAATTTCAAAATTTGACTGAAGGAGTCATTTTACCGAGGTGACAATTTCATCCAAAATCTGGCCGGAGTTTGCTGGATTCTGTCCACCGGAAAAAGTCCAAATTATGTCTCCATTAACCTACCTAGTCAGTAAAAGTCAACCAAAACTTTGACTGCCTCTATCTTCCTCATCTGGACTGGGATTGACAAACCGTTTGCACCACCACGATTAGGATGACAAGATCTATGCTTGTGTCCTAATTCAAAATCATTCTAACCACTTTTATTTTTGAGCTTTCATAAGCCCTCTTTGTCCTATGTGTGTCTCTAGAGCCACCTAGATCAAACTTAGAAAACAAATTCTATTGGGTTTCGAACCATCTTTTTCTTTTCTTTCACTTTGTCCTTGGTGACTTGACTTAAAGGCCAAGTGATATGAGAGAACCCCAACATGAACCTCCGATAGAAATTGGAAAGACCCAGAAATTTGCAGAGCTCTATTAGAGTGGTTGGGGCTAGCTAATCCTCAATGAATTGTATCTTGGCTCAGTCGACATGCACACCCTACTCATGAATGATGTACTCCAAATATTGAACCTACATTATGTGAAAGGTGCATTTCTCCATATTGGCACACAACTTGTATTGTCAAAGGGTTCTAAGGACCAGTAGAATATGGTGGAGGTGCTCTTGCTAACTCTAGTTGAAGATCAAGATGTCATCTAAATACACCACCATGAATTCATTGGTGAAGGGGCACAAGATGTCGTCCATAAACCTCATGAAAGTTGTGGGGGCGTTTGTCAACTCAAAAGGCATGACCAACCATTCAAAAAGGCCCTCCTTGGATTTGAAGGCCGACTTCCACACATCAGAGGGTTCAATAGGTGCCTGGTGATAACTGGACTTCATATCAATCTTGCTTAAGGCCATCAATCTATAGGATTGAGTACCTATTTCAGATAATGATCTTTTTCAGTGCCCAATAGTTAATACAAAGTCTCTAGGTCCCGTCCTTCTTCTGTACCAATACAATTGGGCTCCCATAGGGTGATGAGCTTGGCCTGATGTGCCCTTTCTAAAAAAACTCCTAAATCTACCTCTTGATCTCATTGTTCTCCAAAACAAATTATCGATAGATTGGTCCATCGAGTAATGGTGCACCCAAGTTCAGATCGATGGAGTGATTGACCTGACAGTGCATAGTAACCCCCATAGGTAAGGCAAAAATGTCCTTGTATTCCTCCACGACCTTGTCCATCTCTTGTTGTAGTGCGGAGGAGACATGTTTGGAATATGTGGATACAATATTTTTATTGCACTGAGGGCGAATCATAAGGAAAACAAATTCCTGGTCTGTGAAATGATCTTACTACATTTCTTTGCAAAGATAAAATATATGGCGGTAGGCAGGGCTACCTCCTGTATCCTGTACAAATTATTTCCCAAAGTAATAATCACAGAGCAAGGTCTAGACTCATCTACATCATGTCGCTTCCACAAGTATGGTTCTCCTAATAATACATCACAAACGTCAAGAGGAGAAAAATCACATTGTACCTCATCTATGAAGAGCTTGATGCTATAGGGAAGGCAACACCACTAGTTGAAAAAAATATCTTGTCCTTGGTGAAGCCACCTGATGGTGTACGATTGCAGTTTTACTGTAGTCGGGAGGGCTAACCGCTTCACGATCTCTACTGAAATGAGGTTCTTTTGGCACCCGTTGTCAAAAATGAATTGCAGCAGAGAACCCTTCACCCACATCTATGAGTGGAATAGGTGTTCCCCCTCCTCTAGACCTTTAGGTTCATTATTCTAGATCTTGGTAGTGGCCACGGTGGCACTAGGCTTTGTTTCAATGATCTTATTCACTTTTTCATTCCCCTTGTCAGGTTCTGACTCAGATTCGGAACATGCATCTGATTCACAAGCCTTTAGCTAATCCACCCATAACTTCTTGGCTTAGCACTCACTGGTGTTGTGAGTGGATATATGATTGAACTCACACCATTTTCCCATGTCCTTCTTTGTCTTCATGGTGTTTTTCTTTGCTTGCAACTTCAGTGGGTTATCCTAGGTTGCCTTGCCTTGGCTTTGTCCTTTGATCTTTGGTTTGGGGCACATTTTCCTTGCTTCAGATTCGCAGATCCAAAGTCTCACTTCTTCTATTAAAACTTTTGCTTAATATTGACAGTGTATTGATATGTTTTGATGAGCAAGGAGATGTCTACGAACTCCATCTCGTCCTGGATGTACTTGTGTAGATAGCCTCAGTACTTGAGTACTGAATTCCGCTAAGAATCCTCAATACCCAGCTTCGTACGAAGATTATGGAAAACATTCATGAACTCTGACACATCTTGGTCCCTTCCCTATCATAGCATGGTGCAAATTAGGGGAATTTTGAGGTTTAAAATCGGTATCTTAAGGAAATTATAAAATAGTAGTGGAAATAATAAAATAAGATTAGATTACATCTTCAAATTTTAGAGGGAAAAAAAGCAAAAACTATTTTTGTCAACTCTTATTTTTAACTTATCTCCCTATGGGTTTACTCAAATTTCGAGCCGAAACAATTGATGGATGTAGAATTTGATTCCTCATCCAACGAGTACCCATGTTGCATACTTTCGATGGACCCCACTACACAAAAAATGACAAGTACATGAAAAACATGAATTGAATCACGATTTTTCATGTATTTATCATTTTTCATGTATCAAGGTCCATCGAAAGTATGCAACATGGATAGTCATTGGATGAGGAATTAAATTTTTCATCCAACAAATACTCTCACTCGAAATTTGGGTAAAACCTTAGCGAGATAAGTTGAAATACGAGTTGAAAAGGTAGTTTTATTATTTTATTATTTTTTAATGTTTTTAATTTTTTACTCCAAAAATGGTGAATCATACCGCATCGTTGACATCATCATCTTGAATCCTATTAGTTCTTATAAAGTTTATTTTGGTTGTACATTTTTCTCAGGAGGCCCATTTTAGACCTCAAAATTCCCCTAAAGCTTGATGGATTTATCTTCATAGCTCTCGATAAGGTAATGTTGCTCCTTGATGGCGTCTCGAAAATAATCCCAAGTAGGTGCACCTAAAAATAGTGAGGATTCCCTCTCGAACTTTTGATTATAGTAGGTTTCCCACCAATACTTGATGTGTGGGGTGACTTTGGGAAGTGCAAAAGTAATATTTTCTCGATTGGAAAAGTCATTAACTAAAAAATATCCTTCATATAGGTTTAACCATTTATCTACGACATATGCATCTATCTGGTGTCTGCATCTACAAAAATAACCATAAATGCAAAAATGCAGTAGAAATAACACTTCATTCATTAATATCAAAATACTAAAATATGCTTACAAATAGAATGGAAATAAGCTAGCTCGAGCGATGGTAGATTATCTCTGAGAAGAGATGTGTTGGCTACATGCCTTTGAACTGTGTTACAATGAGGCTCAAGGGCCTATTAATTGTTGAAAATCCGTGGAAAACCCTAACCCCAGAAGATGGAACGCCAAGAGTTTTTGGGCCCTATTGGAGTTAGTTGAGCAGCTAAATTCACAAGGACATAACTTGGTCATATTATCTTGATTGTCACATACCTTGTTGGAAGGATATATCTGAGTACTATAGTATTTTCGGCAGGCCAATTGCCGATATTTCGGACCACAAAAAAACGTCATTTAGGGGGTCAAAACTGCTCCTAAAATTCAAGACCCGAAAAACTGCTAAAAATAGTAAATGCTCCAATAAATAAGGAAATATATGAAACCAACTAGAGGCCTAGGTGGAATAGATGGATGGCCACCAATACCCACCTGGATCATTTCTCACCACTTAATAAGCAATGATACCCATTGCATGTAGAACCTCCATGAGGTGAGTAAATTTCTGTTGAACCTGGTCCCTAATGAACTACTTGCCTTAGCGAAGGAGTTGGCCTGCTTTGACAACTTGATATAGTTGGATCCTATATTGGCAAGTGTTCTTGATCTATGTATCCATTAAATGATCAGTCGTGGCCTGTTCCATATAGTCTAGGTTTAGCTCTGTTGGTGTGAGTTGTTCTGCAATATCGGATGTGTCCATAAATCGTGGAAAGTATGGCCAAAGGCAGTCTACATTGAATACTGGGTGTAAACCAAGGAATGGTGGAAAGCTGAGCTCAAAGGCATTTTTCCCTACAACCTTGGTGATAGTGTATGGCCCATATCAGAGTGGGGAAACATTGGTGGGGTCTGTTAGCCTCCTGCTACAGCAGGTTACTCATATTTCATGATTGACATTTTTACAGGCCAAATATGTCATACTTTCAATGCTGCAATGCTCCATATTTGCTTAAAAGTCTCCAAGCGAAGAAGGCTACTTCCAGTTCATAATTGCCTTCCAAATTTTTGAAAAGTTATCCCGGTATCGCCAATTTTCAGTTAAAGGGATTTCCAAACAGCTTAATCTTGGTCTCCCTAGGTTTAAATTTCTGTTTGAGAATATAGAGAATGTAAATCTGTCCAAACAGTTTAATCTTGGCAGATTCTTAGATAGGTAGAGAATCAAAAGAGCCCAACAGCTTAATCTGGGCCCTTGGAAGAAATAAGGGTAGTATGTAGATAGGAAAGCATCAAAAGAAAAATGGAATGATGGGTTTGCAAGTCTAAGTGCACCCAAATCAAAAAAAAGAAAAAATGCTAGATAAGTAGGCTGGGCAGGTAGTTCTGAGGTTGCTAAATCCTAATTGCTGATTAGTTCCACATTTCCAGGTGTCATCTTTACTCAGGACACAATCAGTAGGCAGTTCTATGCGAGAAGCTCAAAAGAGGTATAACTAACTCCCCTTCTCCACTTTCCCCAATCATTAACTAACTTCCCCAAAAGAGGTCAAGATCTACTTGATACCTGTTAAGTTCCATCATTTTCATAGCAGTTGCTTGAGTAAAGATCTTCTTTACTCAAAATTGTTCCATACTCTCTTTGAAGAATGGTTCTACCCACTTGTAACAGCCTAAGCTCTCCTGATCTTAGCGCTTTCCTACCACCTCCATATTAACCACTAACACTATTATTTAGCTCCCTATATTTTCCCATCCCCTTACTAATACTATGTAAATCTTCCCCTATGTATTATCCCTCCCCCTGGTTGAAAAATAACCATAAGTACCCCCGGGAATTGCTCAGTTTACCTGAAACATAGCAAGAACCCTCACCCTTCAAACCATCTAGCAATTACAATGGACTCCTTCCAGAGTATAAACTCCCTCTGAGGTGATCGGACCCCTTCCGAAACCTCAATCGCCTTTCACACCCACTTACTTACTCCTTCTGCCCAAAACAAACCCCTTGCTGACTTCCTTAACACTCTGTAGACCTTAAAAGCTAGATCGCATCGCAAGATCACAGTTTCCTCTCCATGCAAGTCATGACCCATCCGTCACCACCCGACGCGATATCGCGATATCGGTGGTCGGCGGTCGCAAGCGCCAAATGTCCAACTCAAACACCCTTCATTCCCCGCCGATGCGATATTGTGATCGCATCGGAGCTAGTTCATCGCATCACCTTCAGTATCAGCACCTCGCCATGTCATTCTGTACCAGGGACCCACCACAGCTGACGTCATCTACCGTACAGCCGATGTCATGCTGACGTCAGCGGCCAGAAAGCTGAAACTTCGCACAGGAAGAGAAATCGCACTTCGGAGCTCCAGAACAAGAAACAGAGGCAGTTTTCGATGCGCGCTACGAGAAATAGGCCGTTTCGGGGAATCTTCAGGGAATCTTTTGATTCCTTAGCCCGTTGTGCGCCGAAAAAGCCCGAAAATCGCCCGATCGTGCCAATTGATCCGGTTTAAAGACAGCAACAGATCAATGACAGAGTTTAAAGTGTATCAGATCAAATCATCATGTATCAAGCGTGTCAAAGAGTCTCAGTAGATGGCGGAAGTCATCAATGTAGCGGCAAAGAGTTTCAGTTAAAATCTCGAGCAGCGGCCCGAAGCAGGAGAACATTTAATACCTTCCAGCAGATTCAAAGAAAGAGGGCGAAGCCACTCAAATCCCTCAAATCATAATTATTGCATATTTAACTCACACCAGAGTAGAACTACAGTTCCCAAAGCACAATCATTCCAGCAGCACCGCATCAAGCCTCCAAGGGCCACATTGTGATCTTTTCTGATCCAGCTGCCTCTAGCGCAGCCAAAATATTTACCTGCATTTAATTCCAGCAACACTTAGATTTTTAAAGAGTCTTTTAGCACACCTGTTTAGGTCAGATGTAATGAATGCATTTCTGATATTTTGCTTATATATACCACCCTGAACAATGTAGTGGGGGGTTGGTTGGTTGGTAGTAGGTTGGTTAGTTTGCTTCCCAGCATTTTCTCCAAGTAGAGACCCACATTGTAACTGTCATATTTTCCATAATCAAATATTGTTGAAAGCATGGATTGTGAAACTACTTGATGTGTTCAATTGGCCAAGGAATGATTATGGAATTCCTGTGCTTCTACATGATTCAATAAGTGTTTCTCTCCACTGTTAATATTCATGTTTTTTACCACCGTTACGCCTTCTAAATTGTAGAAAAAAAGAATAGCTTAAGATTTGTTTCACTACACCTTAAGTTCAATTTCTACGTTTTTCTATGTTTTCTTCAGAAATAGCTATGAGCATGTATACTTAAATGATCTTGTTTAGGTTGTTTCTTTCACATATGAATGCATGTTTAGGAATTCTTAACTGCTCTTGGATCCCATTCATCCATTTCTCCTCTTTTTCAGCATGATGAAATGATTCTCCTTTGCCTTTCATCCCTGATTTTCATTCCATATTTTCAGTAGATTGATAATTGTCTCCTGTGTGGTTATCCCACTCCATAATCCCCTTGTGACCAAGAAAACGCAGTAGTAAGCCTCAACCCATGACTCCATGCCCAGTGGTTCGAAACTTATCACACCTTATTTTGCCTCTTTTCTTAAGAATCCTACCTTCCATCCAATCACAAAACAAAACACCCTTGAGCCAAAAGCTAGCCTAAAATCATCAACAAAAGTTGAATCATTAAGAGAGAGCCCTCCCTGATTGCAGGTGGGCTAGAACCTGCAATCCAAAGATTGGTTTGTGGTTACCTCGGCCGTATCCCTATAAGGAGCCTAGGGACAACCTGAGTGATAACATAATGGCGACTCCACTGGGGACCTCCTCAGATAAATTAATTAAACCTGTCCGCAGCTCTACAGAGGAAGAAACCGACTTGTGAAAGCCTCAGTCGACCTGTGTTGTTGCGTTTTCTAGAAAATTTCCCAAAAAATA
>APFE030190357.1:15954-48489 GCA_000404065.3 Pinus taeda
ATAATGTAATAATGGGATGGGCCATAGTAATAAATAAGGTGGTTAACCCATGTCATGTAAGGGACCACAAGTAGTTAATAATAATGTAAGGGGCCCATGGTATTAGTTGATGGTATGAGGAAACCATGGTAATGATGCATGGGATTGTATGTATGAGGCCTATATAGAGGCTAGAGACTTCACATGGAGAGAATGAAGAGAAGTATTCTTGTATGAATGGCTTGTGGAGTATTCTCCTTCCTTAAGGAGTGAATGTATGGTTTTGCCCTACCTTAAGGGTTTTGATCAATAAAGATTCATTTCATATCATTTCTGGGTTTAATTGCATTATCTTATATTTTTATATCAGATCTATAATATTTCCGGGTTATATCTACAACATTATGATCTTTCACCATAGTTGGGAAGAGCACATCCACCATATTCTATAGGTCCTCCAAACCCTATGACAAGACAAGTTGTGTGCCAATTTGGAGAAATTCACTTTTGATATGACCTAGGTTCAATCTCTAGGGTACATAATTGATGAGAAGGGTGTGCATGTGGACCCATCCAAGATACAAGTCATTTGGGATTGGCCAACCCCCACCTCTCTAACAAAGCTCTGCAAATTCATAAGTCCTACTAATTTCTACTATAGGTTCGTGTTGGGATTCTCTCATATCACTTGACCTTTTACTCAAGTCGCTAAGGGAGGAGAGAAAGAAAAGTTCTTTTGGTTTGAATCCTTACAAAATGTGTTTCTCAAGTTGAAGCATCGCCTTTGCTCTGCACTAGTGCTCACATTTCGAGGCCTGCAACAACACTTTGAGACCAAGGAAGATGCCTCTAACTATGTTATTGGTGTAGTTCTTACTCATCATGGAATCCAGTGGCATATCACAATGAGACACTTTCATACACAGTCCGAAAGTATCCCACCTATGAAAAAGAGACGCATTCCATTATGCATGCCTACTGACAATGGAAGCATTACATTATAGGGAAGGAAACGAACATCCACACAGACCACCAACCCTCATAATTCATATAGACATCATGGAAGTTGCAGAACAAAACCATCAGAAATGATCCACAAACTTGCAATAGTTTCATTTGAGCATTAAGTACAAGAAGGGAAGCACCAACAATATTGTAGATTGCCTAAGTTGACAGTCAGTCATGTCGATGACCACTGTGCTAGACTCTTGTGGGCACGAGACTATGGGGTGGCCACATCTTTACAAGAGTGATCCAGAATTGGGAAACAAATAATAGACACTCCTGGAAGGCAAGCAAGTTCCAAATTTTAACCTCTAGGATGTACTATTATGCCACATGGGACACCTTTGTGTTCCTTCAAGTGAGCTTGCCAAGATGATTTGGGAAGTACACTACAGTTAGCTCATTAGACATTTTGAGGTAGAGAAAACAATGGCAGTGTTGCAGAAGTATTTTTATTAGCCGAACCTTTGATAGGATGTTGGGAAGTACATCAGATCTTGCACTACCTACTCCATTGCCAAACCAACCATCAAGAAGTAAGGCCTATATACTACTCTTCCTACTCCTAGGTGACATTGGGAATCCATGTCCATGGATTGCATGTAGATCCTTTTTACTACTAAGCATGGCAAAGACTAATTTTTTGTGGTCATTGACAGATTCTCTAAGATGGCCATTCTGGCAGCCTGCAAGAAGAGTATCACAGTAGAAGCCACTGCTAAGCTCTTCTTTGAACGAGTGTGGGTACACTTTGGGATCCCACAGTCCATTATCTCATATCGGGGCAATAAGTTCCTAAGTACATTTTGGTCAGGTCTCTAGTCAATTTTGGATACCGTGCTCACTAAGTCCACAACTTTCCAACCCCAAACTGATGGAAAAACAGTGTTCGTCAACATGATGATTGTACACATTCTACACATGTACAACTAAAAGCATACATGCACATGGGATGAAAGCCTCCCCTATGTCCAGCATAGCTACAATAGAGATCTCCATAGATCAACTGGCCACAACCCTTTTCACGTGGGATTTGGATTCCAGCCACTATGTCCCATTGATGTGGCCACACCATTTGTAGCTACTTAGGCAGATGTGGCTAATGTCCAGTTCGAAGTTAACATAGCCAACAACTTCATTGATAACATTCAGCACATTCACCAATAAGTACATGACCTATTGTATAGAACCAATGCTAAGTAAATGTGATTACATGATCAACATCGAGTGCCACACAAGTTCCAGGTGGACAACAAAGTTTGGCTACATCTGCAGAAGGAACACCTCGCTAAGCCCCACCACAAGCTTCACCTGCTCTGATATGGGTCGTACACCATCACCAAGGATGTAGGGGAAAATTCCTGCGAGTTCAACATTCTACTATTCCTTGGTCAGCACCCAGTATTCAATGTGGACTGCCTTCGACTATACTTTTCACCATTGCTGGACACATCAGACATTGCAGAAAAACTCACACCAACAAAGCTAAACCTAGACTACATGGAACAAACTACAACTAATCAGATCATGGAAACACAAATCAATAACACTCGCCAATAGAGGATCCAACTATATCGAGTTGTCCAAGTGGGCCAACTCCTTCACCGAAGCAACTGGTTCACCCGGGACCAAGCAACAAAAATTTCCTCACCTCATGGAGGCTCTGCATGCAATGTGGACCATTTCTTCCTAAGGATGGAGGAATGATCTAGGTGGATATTGTTGGCCACCCACTTATTCCACTTATACCTTCAGTCGGTTTCATCAGTTTCCTTGTATATAACAACATTTACTATTTTAAGTTTTTTGGGTCTTGAACTTCCGGAGCAGTTTTGACTAAACGATGTTTTTTTTAGGCCCGTAATAAGCCAAGGAGCGTGTGGAATATCCTATATTACTCAGATAGATATTTCCAACAAGGTATTGGACGCACCAAATGAAGATAATATGATCATGTTACAACCTTTGGAAGTTGGTTGCCCAACAAACCCCAACGAGGCCCACAAACTCTTGGCATTCCATCTCACGGGGTTAGGGTTTTGATTGTTTAGGATTGTCCCTTTGTATTCAATAATAAAAAGGCCCTTCAGCCTCATTGTAACACAGTGCAGAGGCATGTAGCCACCACATCTCTTCTTAGAGATAAGCTTCCATCGCTCGAGTAGTTTATTTCCATTTCGGTATGTAAGCATATTTCAATTCTTTGATATTAATGAAATGAAGTTCTATTTATGCCACATCTTTGTGTTTATGTGTATATATGTATTTTGTTGTGTTCCTGCATAATTATGCATCAAGATTGCCTCTGTAGTCCCACACATATTCATTTGTGTTAATTTTGAAAATATATGTTAATATTAATATTTTAATGCTTTGAAAATCATGCTTTTAGATTTGATATTTTAATGTTTTGAAATAACTCAATGTGCAATAATGATTTTTAATTTTAATGCAATGTGAATTTTAATTGAAAAATTACACATTGTTTAAAAACTTCAAACACCATGTTTAAGTTTACATGCCTACCTTTCAAAAAAAAAAAATTCCAAGGCACGTGTTCCTAAATGTTTAATTTTACATACTTTGAAATAAATGATTAATTGGTAAAAGTATAATTAATTTCATGAATTTAAAGCTATAGTTTCAATAATTTCATTGCCAGTGTGAAAATTTATAAAAGTAATAGTCATCTCTTACTTAGCTACCCATCCCACGCTAAGAAATAAACCTTAAAAACATTTACTAGACTTGTCCAGAGCTTTGCTTGTGTGGAGATTCCACTGTGTGAAAAGAACTACACAAGCAAAGCCCTGCACGTTGCTTTACATGCAGGTTGCATTGACTTTCAATATTTTTCTGATTTTATTGCAATTTTAACCAAAGTTTGGAGAAAATGCTTAATATTTCTCTTTGCCCGTAACTAAAAAAAAACCAATTTTTTGGTAATCTTATTTCTAATTTTCTATTGGTTGGGCGAGTTATTTTCCTGGTGGAGGGCGTTTTATTTTTTCCATTTGTCAGTGTCAGACAAATAATTTAAAATTCAGAAAAAGAAAATTTTTGTGAGTGGCCATTGCGTAGGTGAGTTCTTTTACACTTACAATGAGACTATCATTGTTATGCAACTACACTTCCCAATGATGCTAAAACTGACATAGTTGCAAGGCCTTTACATAAACGAGGGAGTGGGGAGGGCTAAATGAATCTCCAATTCATTGAACTTCCTTCCACACAATAATCTTCTTTTCAACCTACCTGTTTGCTCGAAACTTGAATGGAATTTTGCACGAGAGCATTACTTTATTTAAATTCCATATTCATATAAACCAAATGAAACAAAACATTAAAATTAACTAAAGTAAAAATATATAAATAAACTTTATAACTTTATGCACGTTTATCCAAAGAACATTTTACAATATAATAATTAATTTTACAATAATTACTCAACCATAATAGCACTAATATCAACATCTTTATTTGTACATTCTATTTTACATGTAGGATTACTAAAAGCTGAAATAAGTAAAAGTTCTTTTTCTATTATAAAAATCGTAGACTTATCTTCTTTTAGCAAGCATGAACTCCAAAAAGATTATTGTGCAGAGGTCTGCACAATGAGTTGAACTTCCTTTCGCACAATAATCTTTCCTCTGCACTACCTTCTTGCATGAAACTCAAAAAGGAATTTTTTTATGAGAGCATTACTTTATTTAAATGTCATATTCATATGAACCAAACAAAACAAAACATTAAAATTAACTAAAGTAAAAGTATCTAATGAACCTTTATAACTTTATGCACATTTATCTAAAGAACATTTCACAATGCAATAATAATTACTTTTACAATAATTACTCTAAACCATAATAACACTAATATCAAATTATTTGGTAGGATTAATAAAAGGTTCAACAAGTAAAAGTTATTTTTCTATTATAAAAATTGTGGAATTATCTTTTTTTGAAAGCGTCAACCCCGAAAATATTTTGTGCGAAAGGAAGTTCAACGTGCAGAGGTCTGGATAATGAGCTAAACTTTCACACATTGAACTTCCTTTGACACAATAATACTATTTTCGCACTACTTGCTTGCACGAAACTCGAAATGAAATTTTGCACCAGAGAGAATTACAATTAGGATTTTTAGTAATAATGATAAGAAGTACATTCTATGTGATTACTAATTTTAAAATCCGAAAAATAAAATAAAATAAAAATAAAAATAAATAAAATAAAATACTAATTTTATGAGTGGTCATTGCATTGTTGAGTGCTCTGACATTGATATTGAGATTGACATTGTTATGAAACTGCATTTCACAATGACGTCAGAACTAATGTATTTGCAGGTCCTTTATGTAGACAAGGGGGGTAAATGAATCTCCAATTCATTGAACTTCATTCTACACAATATTTGCAGGTCCTTTATGTAGACAAGGGGGGTAAATGAATCTCCAATTCATTGAACTTCATTCTGCACAATAATCTTCCTTTCACAATACCTGCATGCACAAATCTTGAAATGGAAGTTTGCACGAGAGAGCATAACTTTATTTAAATTCCATGTTCATATTAACCAAATATGCATGTTTATCTAAAAACCATTTTACAATATAATAATTACTTTTACAATAATTACCCTAAACCATGATAGCTCTAATATCAACAAGTTCTTTTGTACACTTTGTTTTACATGTAGGATTAATAAAATATGCAACAAGTAAAAGTTAATTTTCTATTACAAAAATTGTGTACTTATCTTTCTTTTGCAAGCATCAACTCCACAAATATTATTGTGTGGAAGGAATTGCAATGTGCAGAGGCCTACACAATGAGTTGAACTTTTGCACATTAAACTTCCTTCCCCACAATAATCTTCCTTCTACACTACTTGCTTGCACGAAACTCAAAATGAAATTTTGCATGAGAGAGCGCCATTATTTTATTTAAATGCCATTTTCATATGAACCAAATGAAACAAAACATTAAAATTAACTAAAGTTAAGGTATCTAATGAACCTTTATAACTTTATGTACATTTTATAATGGATATTTTACAATACAATAATAATTACTCTAAACCATGATAGCACTAATATCAACAAGTTTATTTGTACACTTTGTTTTCATATAGGTTAATAAAAGTTGCAACAAGTAAAAGTTATTTTTTTATTATAAAAATCATGGACTTATCTTTTTTTGCAAGCGTCAAATCTGAAAAGATTTTTGTGCAAAAGGAAGTTCAATGTGTGAAGGTCCGCACAATGAGCTAAACTTCTACACATTAAAATTCCTTTCGGATGATAATCTTCCTTCCACATACCTATTGGCATGAAAATCAAAATGGAATTTTTCATGAGAGAGCATTACTTTATTTAAATGTCATATTCATATGAACCAAATGAAACAAAAAATTTAAATTAACTAAAGCAAAAGTATCTAATGAATCTTTATAACTTTATGCACATTTATCCAATGAACGTTTTACAATACAATAATAATTAATTTTACAATAATTACTCTAAACCATGATAACACTAATATCAAAAGGTTTATTTGTACAATTTGTTTTATACGAGGATTAATAAAAGTTGCAACAAGTAAAAGTTATTTTTCTATTATAAAAATCATGGACTTATCTTTTTTTGCAAGCACCAACTTCAAAAAGATTAGTGTGTGAAAGGAAGTTCAATATGCAGAGGTCTCCAAAATGAGTTGAACTTCCACACATTGAACTTCCTTCCACACTATAATCTTCCTTCCCCACTACATGCTTGTAAGAAACTTGAAATGAAATTTTGCTCAAAAGAGAATTACTTTATTTAAATGTCATATCATATGATCCAAACAAAACAAAACATTAAAATTACCTAAAGTAAAAGTATCTAATAAAACTTTATAACTTTATGCAAGTTTATCTAAAGATTATTTTTCATTACAATAATTAATCTAAACCATGATAGCACTAATATATATAAGATTATTTGTACACTTTGTTGTACATGTAGGATTAATAAAAATGTTAATCTTTCTTAGGGCTATATTGTTCTTTGCTTTGATAATTGCATTTCTTCAATAACACAGTAAGTTCACCCCATAACATCATAACATTATTCAAATTTACATCATTATTCAGCAGCATATGCAACTATGTAGAAAGACAGTATCATCATCATAAATATAGCAGAACATAAAAGAACAATACGTAAAGGATTGGTAAGAGACCAGGGAAAAATCCACTATGGGGAAAACACTTTCAAATTATTCTTCTTATTAGATCCTCATGAAATAATTCATCAAAAGAGAGTATAATGATCCATATCTTCATCTATGCAACTAACCAACCAAATGACTACAACATCCTTGAAATGAACTCAATAATGAATTCACTCAAAACCCTGATTCTGAAGTCTATAATGAACTATCATGGTTTGCAGTCAATAGTTGGACCTTCTGGTCAGTGAAAAAAATCTTTGAAATATTGAGATTTCATCTTTTAGGTCATGGTCGCATGGAGGAGGAGATATGCAAGAAATTATAGCTTACTCGGTTGCTCCCTTAAGCCTGACATGTGAGCGACTAAGGTCATATCTGGAATGAGGAAACTATAAACCTTCAGTCGCATGGATGGAGACTTGTTCGTCCGACTAGAAAGCTCCATTTGAATGGATGAGCGTCTGCGCGAGCGTCTGGGGTCAACTTCGACCTGTGTTGTGCCCACGACTGTGGCCCAAAACCCTAAATTAGAGATGTGAGCCTCAAACCCTGCAATTTCACCTCATAGTGAAACTATTCCTCTGTAGAAAAGCAAAAAACCCGTGCGAGCCAAAAACCAAGATAGAAGAGTGTCTCATCATTATGACTAAATGAGGTAGAGGGCACTTGTTTTTATAGCCTTTCAAGTTGGTCCACTTTGCTTTAGGGCCAACCTTATCAAATATGTACATGTGGGATTTTCCTCATAAGTACACTTTCCCTTATCTTTTTTGAGTGATCTTTAGGTCAATTATGGTCATCTCGAAAAGAGGATTAAATGTAATTATTATCTCTATCAAGTGAGATATCCAAAGTGGAATTTGACCACAGTTGCATATTTTTAACACTCCCTCTCAACTAGGGAGAATTCCACCTACAAATATCTGACCATCGATCAACATGTCTTCTTGTCATCATATCCTATCCAGTCTCAAGTATCTCATCATCTTGTATCATCATTGATCATACCAATTCCAATCTTGCAAATTCCTACTTACTTGTTGACTGTCCTTGCTCATATGTTGAATATTCTCAAATCTAAAAGAAGAAGCATTTTGACATCAGAGGGGATCTCAATCTACCACCCTCTGACCATCGGGCTACTACGTGAAATCTCTGCCAGTGGGATACTACTCGAGGATATCGACAGGGAGCTAAATTTGTGATCTGTATCATCATCAGAGAGCATACCATCAAGGAGCACATCTTAATCTAAAACCACATCGGGGAGCATATCTAAATCCATAATATCATGGGGGAGTTACTACTATGACCCCATATCGAGCAATAGGATATCCAAACACACAAGGGAGCACATATCAATGCCGAAATCAAATCAAGGAGCTCATTCTAAACCCAAAACCACATAGGGGATAAAATCTCAGCCCAATCTTATTGTCTGATGATATTCCCATCGATGACTCTAGGTAGTCATGAGGTAGAACACCTGCATCATAATTAACTTGGGTTGTACACCCAAAGTACGCTCTCAACCCATTGGCTAGACGAGGAGCGATATTCCCAACAAGCCCTTCTTGTGGGTAGGATGCCAACTAGGGTATACTCTACAAAAACCAAGATAGGGTGAGCTACTACTCTAACCCTATCGGTAACAGATAGGGGTGATACCCTATTGTCCAGAGTTCCCTCATCCCTAGGATCCCTCCATCTCAATTCCTCGCCCTAAGAGCTCAGATAAGGGGGAAGAGCTGGCACAATGTTCTTGATCACCGATGCTCTCATCATACTCATATCAAGTATCAGTTTGATCATCATGTTGTAATAGCAATAGTCTCGTACTCATATAGGGCATTAAGTCAAATATCATATTTAATATATAAATATATATATATTATATATATAGATTAATATATATTTATATATATATATATATATATATATATTAATATATATATATAATATATATATATATATATATATATATAAATATTATATATATATATATTATATATATAAATAATATATATATTATATATTATATATATATATATATCACAAAGAGGATTTCATAGTTATCCTCCCTCTCAAGGAGGTGCAAACCACAAGCTTGAGCTTGTCTCAATTTATGAAGGTAACTTGGTCCCAGCTATTTGTGGGATTCTCTACCAATGGGTTCCCACTCTTTGTCATCATATTGTATCCATTTCATATCCATATCTTTCTAAGATGACTCTCTAAGGAGCTTCTTCATCCTGCGACATAGCTAGACATGTTAGCAATCATCATACTCAACCTCGATCATGCTATGGACCTTTTGTCCAATGTATCATGGCATATCTCATACTAAGAAAGCACCCATTTTTTCTCATCTCATCAATAACGATCCTAATCATAATCAGTACATCCAATTATTCACATATCATAGGAGGAATGTCTCAGACCAAACATTGGTCATCCCATGCAAATATCTCGAAGGATGCTCGGTGGACCCTCTATGTGAGTGAATCGGCTCAATCATGAACGCAATCAGGTTCTATGTACATCACACACACACACACACACACACATATACGGAGGGTGTGTTCAAAAAAGAATATCAATGCTTCAACCAATTGATGGTTTCCAATATGAGTTCAACAATATTTCTTTAGAACATCTTGAAATTCAATCAAAAAGTGTCCAAGAATTTGCATTTCTACTTTCCAACAATTTGTTATGAAACCAGCTCACAAAAAAGATAGAAAAGAAAGTTCAACACCTTATAAATATGCCTCTTCGAGGGGGAAACCTCCTTTACATTACACAAATGAACAATTCTTAGATGATACAAATGATAATATCTCCTTTTTATATATAGGAGTCTAAGGGGTCATAATGTAATCAGAGCCGACGTAACAATAATAATGTAAGGGCACAACAATAACAATAGTGGGCTTCTATGGGGCACAATAATAACAACATGGGGACTACATGGGCACAACAATATAATAAGGGGGTTTCACTAATAACAATAAGGGGTTGCACTAGTAGTATAGGGACCTAACATGCCCCTCTCCTTCAAAAATTGTTGTCCTCAATGCTTGAGTAGTTCTGGATGCTTCTGTATAAAATTCTCGTTCTCCCATGTGAAATATTCAACAGGTAAGTTCTTCCACTTGATGAGATACTCTTAAATTGATCGAGTTCGTAATTGTTGGGTTCTTGTTTTTGTGGTTGCTTCAAGTTACAATATGATTTTTCCTTCCTCGTCAAGTTATAAAAATATTGTTTGAAGTAGGATCTTGTCACTTATAAACTTCTTTAATCATGAAACATGGAAAACTGGGGGCACTTGGGAAGATGCAAGAAGCTCCAATTTGTATGCCATAATACCAATATTTTGCAGCGCCTTGTAAGGACCATATTACGTTGGTGATTATTTATTATCCTTCTTAGCATTTTTGAGGGACATTTGTTTGTATGGTTGTATTCGTAAAAATACCCAATTGCCTATATAAAAAATTCTTTCACTACGATGTTGATCTATCTGTTGTTTCATTCGACTCTGTGCCAAAGTGAGGTTATCCTTTAAGAGTTGGATAACTTTTTTTTGTTGATTGTCTACCTTAACACCTTCATGAGATACAATATGACCCAAGTATTCCACCTCTTGTACTCCAAAGAAACATTTGGAGGTTTTGCATATAATTGTTTCTCGTTCAATAGTCTGAGCATTCTATCAACATGTTGAACATGATCCTTCCAAGACTTGTTGTAGATTAGTATATCATCAAAAAATACTAACACAAATTTTCTAAGGAAGGGTTTGAAAATGGAACTCATCAAACCTTGGAATGTAGAAGGTGCATTGGTAAGGCCAAAAGGCATGACCAAAAATTCATAATGACCCTCATGAGTTCTAAATGTTGTTTTCGGAATTTCTTCAGTCTCCATTCTGATTTGATGATATCTTGCATGAAGTTCCAACTTGCTGAAGTAAATTTCTCCATGCAATTCATCCAATAATTCATCAATGAGAGGAATGGGAAATTTATCTTTAATAGTGAGCTTGTTGAGCTCTATATAATCCAGACACATGTGCCATGATCAATCCTTCTTGTGCACCAATACTACTAGAGCAAAGAAAGAACTTTGACTAGGTTGAATTATACCAGCCTCTAGCATTTCTGCAACCATACGTTCAATTTCACTCTTTTGTGCAAAGGGATATTTGTAAGGCCTGATGTTTGGAGGAACACTTCCTGGAAAATGAATAGCATGATCATTATCACAAATAGTTGGGAGGCCTTTGGGAGTCTCAAATACCTTGGAATGATTTTCCAAGACCTTTTGGGGATATGGAGAAATAGATGATTTCAACGTGGGAACCTCTAGGGAACATAATTGTGCAATTACGTCAGGTTGTTCTTCCTTTAAAAGCTTTGTCATGCTGTTAGAGCTGATTATGTTTCTCGGTTTCCCTACAATGCCCCTTAATTCAATTTCCTCTCCTTCTAAAAAAAATTCAAGAAGCGTTCTTAAAAAATAAAATTTATCATACACAAAGATTGTAGCCATTGGACTCCTAGTACAACATCAGCACCACCCATTGGAATGGAAAGCATTGGACTATTCAAAACATATTCTCCCATGGATAGCTTGATATTATGGCACTTTCCACAGCAATTTATGGTTCTTCAATTTTCAACCATCACTTGACACTTTCGTGCTAGATATAGAAATCAATGCAATTCCTTCGCTATCTTACAATGAATAAAATTATGGGTACCGCCCGAATCAATCAACACTATTACCTTTTTCTTCTTGATATGTCCTTCTATCTTGATAGTTTGAGGAGTGGTAATTCCTACCAATGCATTACAATATATGTTCGAATTCATTTCTTGATTCTCGATGTGATCTTTCATTTCTTGAACCTTTTTCTTCTTTATGTGTCCTTTGATCTTGAGAGTTTAAGGAGTGGTAATTCTTGCCAATGCTTTACAAGAAATAATTTCTTCTCAGCACACTTATGACCTTTAGTGTATTTTCTATCACAAATGTAACAAAGCCCTTTTTCTCTTTTTTCTTCCATTTGTTGTGGTGTAAAACTTGTAGGTTGTGGAAGACTAGGAGAAAAAGCGCTTCCATATTTATAGTTGTGAGTGGTAGGATTCCTTGTTTCCATAATTCCTCTTTCCGTTTTTCTTGCCAACCTGGATGCCTTCTGTAATGAATCAAGTTCCCAAAGACGAACCTCATGTTGAATGTTATCCTTTAAAGTCCCTAAGAAGACATCAATCCCTTACTTCTCTAGAATATCATTTACCCTTATATTCGATTTTTGGAAGTCCTCAATGTTCTCTGTCATTGAACGCTTTTGTTTGAGATTTATCAATTGGCTAAAGAAGGTGTTTCTCTTTGTATCCTCATAACATGCTATCATTTCCTCCGTGAAAATTGATCAAGTGACAAGTGGTTTACGATAACAAAGCCCTTTATATCATAAAAATTGATTCAATTTTAAATATAAAGATGAAATATGTACCTTTTGTAATATTTGTACATCATGTAGATCAAAATATTGTTCCATCTGTAGTATCCAATTTACCGGATCCTTGCCATCAAACTTCCTCATATCACCTTGTCTTCATTTTAGGAGCTCAATCTTGAAATGACTGTAACTATGTAATTTTGGATCTCCAAGGTCTGAAATTTCGAGTTATAGTAGCCCTCTACATCCTCTTTCCAATGCCACCAGTCTGATCGAAATTAGATTCTCCAAGAAAGAGTTATGCCCAATCTCCCAAGATGACCTTCTTATATACTTTTTCAGTAGAGCGAACATGTACGAAGTTCCACGTGTTACTGTTTCAACCTTTGGATCTGAAAACAATACAAAGAAAATTAAAGTCTGTCCTCTTTTTGTAGCTTCTTACGAAATTTCAATTTGATGCTCAGAGAGAAAGTTATGAAAATTTTCCCTAGGTTGCCTGTTTTGGATGTAATTTGGGAGCCTACAGAAACCCTAAATGTCTTGGACTGTATCTCAGAAAATATAGCTAAACAAGATCTGAAATTTGGTCCCAAGCAACATGATCTCTACTCAAATGGGTATTAATTTTAGAGTCTAAACCTTCGTAGAAAACACATTATAGTGAAAATTACACAATGACCTGTTTAAGATGGAATTCTGGAGCTTGCAGAAACCCTAAATTCCTCATATCATATATCTGAAAATATAGCGAGTCAAAATCTGAAATTCGGACCCAAGGTTCAGAACGATTTCACCCCAAATGGTTTTCTTTTAGCTTTTGAAACATCGCAGAAAAAAAGTTATAGTGAAAATTCCACGATGACCTGTTTGGCGTAGCGAAACCCTAGAATCCAAAGCTCTGATACCAAATCTTATGAAACCGGCTCACGAAAAGATAGAAAATAAAGATAAACACCTTAGAAATCAACCTCTTCGAGGGGGAAACCTCCTTTAAATTACACAAATGAACAATTCTTGGATGATACAAATGACAAGACCTCCTTTCTTTATATAGGAATCTAAGGGGTCATAATGTAATCAGAGCCAATATAGCAATAATAATGTAAGGGCACAACAATAACAATAGTGGGCTTTTATGGGGCACAATAATAACAATATTGGGACTACATGGGCACAACAATATAATAAGGAGGTAACAATAATAACAATAAGGGGTTACACTAGTAGTATAGGGACATAACACAAGTATTCAATAGCTTTGCAATGTAGATTTTCTTTTTCGACTTGAGAAATCGATATGCCATGATTCCTTATTTTGAGCTTCAGAGACCATCTCCCTCTTACTTTGATTATCAAGGCTCATTTCCTATCAATATTAGATCATTAGTATATAACCAAAATCAAAATCAAAGTCATACCTTGGAACACTTTTGAAGTATAGGTTTGGATCAGCGGATCTTCTTGGCTTCACGAGATTATTGTCAATGCAGACATATCTGGATTGGGGAGATTGCTTTACACAAACCTTTCTGCAAACATAAAATTTTATGAAAGTAATATTATTAGCCTTACATAAATCAATATTGTGCAATTAAATCAACTAAGTTAGCTTATCAAAGTTTTAGATGCCAGATCAGAACCAACAAAATATTCTTTAGACCATGTGACGAGTAGATCTCTCATCAAGTCATGTCTTCATCTATTATCATGCCAACAATTTTTTCATATGCAATATCAATCCAAATTTCATCAAGTCATCCTCATGATCATAATATAAGTCACTAGATGAAAATGGATACACCAAGGGTAAGTCATCTAGGTTCCATCCATTCATGGAGATAACATCATACTGAATCACAATTGTCAATACTTCAACTAATATGCTAAGAACGAAGACACCAATACAAAACCATTATCAAATACCAATATTAGTCATTGGAAGTTCATATATAATTCTCATCAAGGCAAATCATCAGTCATCAAATCAAATAATTAGTCATCAGGTCAAATCCCAAATTTTCTAACATAGAGAGATCTACAGCCTAGAACATATCTCATCATCAAGTCAAAGTTCTAAGTCATTATCAAGCATCATGTCAAAACTCCAAACACTGCTCATACATATCAGCCAAATCATGTCATACTCTTATAGCACAAATTTAACCATAATTGCATATCTATATGCATGTCTTGGTCACCTACAAACACAAGTTCAGTCTATATATTCATATTATCGTAAAAATTCAAACTTTCCTACTCATAGATCTTTCTGTTGTCTACTCCACATTTGTAGGACTAACATCCTTCAGGTGAACATCTGATTTCATGCATAGAACTTCATTTTTTTTTTGTCTTGCAGGCATAGTCGCACCCATAGGCCTTCCTCTATGTGGTTGGGAGACTATAGTCGCACCCTCCAAGATGTTATGTGAGAACCCGTGGCTTCCCAGTCTCTCTCTAAAGCATTATAAATGAGCGATTGTGGTTGGATCTACCCAAAACTATCTTAGTGCCTTGATTGTACCCTTGAGCTTGTCTCCATGTGGCTGGGAGGTTATAGTCGCACCTATAGACTTTCTTCCATATGATTGAGGCTCCAAGTAAGAGAAAAATATCTCACCTCAGATCATAACTTTGCTACAGATCAATAATGTCAAATATTTTCCTATCCATGCCCATAAATCATACTTCAATAGTAAAGAGTATATAATGCAAATGAACATAGGAGAAGGGATCTTATGGATAGGTTCTCACTCTGAATGGGAATCCACTTCAATCATCTTCATTTATGCTAACAACATGTCTATAATGCTATCATGCATCAACAAATCTGTTAAATCATAAAGTCAGACCATATCACATATTCATCATGGTTATATTAAGTTACCATTAGATACTTCTTCATGACATCAATCTATCATCAAGGGTTAGTGCCAAATAGCTAATAGGAGCGTACTTCAAGAATCATGATCACAAAATTACTTCTTTGTTACGTAACTCAGTCCATCAAGTCAGGGCATTCAATTTTATCATATGTCATAATCATTAAAACACATCAAAACATAGCCATGGTCAACAAAATATCATGAGTAGCAATCTCATTGTTATACTTTTATCATCATGGTTGCCATGCTTTTCTCGAACAAGTAGTGTCAAGTTACCATCTACTAGAATCAAGGTGCTAACCTTATTTATGGGATAAATATATCCAAAATGATATATGTTAGCCAAACATCCAGTATACCACTATATCAAAGATCAACATTAAGTAGCCTTATAGAATCAAGAAGATCATCATGATCAAGAAGTAAGATACTTGTTCAATTCCAAGTGCACCATTTTATCATAAGAACCAAGAATCCAAATCACTTTCATATGCATGCATGAGCCATTTGAGAATGAGAAATTATCATTAACTTGAAAAATATACCAAGCATACTTTGTAGTGTTAAAATCATGTGCATATTTTCATTTGACATAGGTAACTTGTAGCACTTTGTCATCTTTTCATCAGGTGCCTCTTTACCTTTTCCAGCTCTAAATTTTTCTTTACCCCCTCCCAAATTATCCTCAAGAAGGATCATCTTATTCCATCTCATAAAGGAGGTTAGAAACATCCAAATACTCAAATATACATGCAGGAATTATAAGTAATGATCAAAACAATAATCATATCTATAAGTCTAGACAAAAGTAAAGACATAAAGGAGCATCATAAGTCAAGAAATACTTATTTTCAATGAGAGCTGATCCTATCCCTCTTGAGCCAAATTTCAAGAGCCATCAATGTGTATTGTCCATATGACAATGTTGCCTTCACTATTTCAATTAATTTTATCAACAACGAGGCCTACTAGAGACTATTCCATCTAGGGCTTCATCAAATATGTCACAAGTGCTTGAGCATCTTCACATTGACGATGCAAGGTTTCACATCTTAATTATTTTCCATAAACCAGGGTTTCTCTCAAACCCTAACCTCATAATATCCATCAAACCCTGACACACAAATTGCCTCAGGTTTTTTTTCAAACCCTATAATTCTTTTAGGTATACTCCATCTTCTCTTGCTTCCATCAAATGTGTCTCCATGGGGGTGATCTCCATAACTTTTCTTCAACCCAAATCTAATACCATTTAATTTTTCTTAGGGATATATTGTTCTTTTAATTTATAATTGCATCTCTTCATTAAGACATTAAGTTCACCCCGTAACATCATAACATTATTGAAATTTACATCATTATTCAACAAAATATGCAACTATGTAGAAAGAACAATATCATTATCATCAGTGGAACATAAAGGAACAATAGAATAAAATCATTCATAAATAGAGACATCGAGATTGGTCGGAGAATAGGGAAAAACCCACTATGGGGAAACCGAAAACCCTTTTAAATTATTCTTCTTATTAGATCGCCATCAAATAATTCAACAAAAGAGAGTACAATGACCCATATCTTCATTTATGAAACTAACCAAAAAAATATATAACATCCCTGAAATGAACCCAACAATGAATATACTCAAAACCTTGATTTTGAAGTCTGTAATAAACTATGACGGTCTATAGTCAACAACCAAACCCTGCGGTCACTGAATGAAATATTCAAAAGGATGAGATTTCATATTTTAGGTCATGGTCGCACAAAGGAGGAGATATGCAAGCGATTATAGCTTACCTAGTCACTCCCTTAATCCTTACATGTGAGTGACTGGGTCAGATATGGACTGCGGAAATCCTAAACCCTCATTCGCATGGATGGCAAGTTGTTTTTGCAACTAAAATACTCCAGTCGCATGAATGAGCTTCTGTGCGAGCAATTGGGGTCAACTTTGACCTACGTTGTGCCTGCGACTAGGGCCCAAAACCCTAAATCAGAGACGTGAGCCTCAGCCCCTACAATTTCACCTCAGAGCGAACCTATTCCTCTACAGATGAGCCTCAGACCTGTGCGAGCCAAAAAACAAGATATAAGAGTGTCTCATCATTATGACTAAATGATGTATAGGGCACTTGTATTTATAATCTTTCAAGGTCATCCACTTTGCTTTAGGTGAACATCTGATTTCATGCACAAAACTTCATTTTGTTTTTGTCCTGTAGGCATAGTCGCACCCATAGATCTTCCTCTGTGCAGTCAAGATACTATAGTTTCACCCTCCAAGATGTTATGTGAGAGCTCGTGGCTTCCCAGTCACTCTCTGAAGCACTGAAAATGAGAGAATGTGGTTGGATCTGCCAAAAACTATCTCAATGCCTCGATTTCACCCTTGAGCTTGCTTCCATGTGGCTGGGAGGTTATAGTTGCACCTATAGACTTTCTTCCGTGCGATTGAGGCTATGAGTAAGAGAAACATCTCTCACCTCAGATCATAACTTTGCTACAGATCAATAATGTCAGATATTTGTCTATTAATGCCCATAAATCATACTTCAACGGTAAAGAGTATATAATGTAAATGAAAATAGGAGAAGGGATCTTATGGAGAGGTTCTCCCTCTGAATGAGAATAAACTTCAGCCATCTTCGTTTATGCCAACAACATGTCTATAATGTCATCATGCATCAACAAATATTTTAAATCATAAAGTCGTACCATATCACATATTCATCATGGTTATATTAAATTATCATTAGTTACTTCATCATGACATCAATTTGTCATCAAGAGTTAGTGTCAAATAGTTAATAGGAGCATACTTCAAGAATCATGATCACAAAATTATTTCTTTGTTACGTAACTCAATTCATCAAGTTAGGGCATTCAATTTTACCGTATGTCATAATCACTAAAGCACATCAAAATATAACCATGGTCAACAAACGATCATGAGTGTCAATATCCTTGTTATACTTTTATCATCATGCCTACCATGCATTTCACAAACAAGTAGTGTCAAGTTACCATCTACTAGAATCAAGGTGCTAACCTTCTTTATGGGATCAAGATATCAAAAATGATATATGTTAGTCAAACATAAAGTATACCACTATATCAAAGATCAACATTAAGTAGTCTCATAGAATCAAGAAGTTCATCATGATCAAGAATTAAGATACTTGTTCAATACCAAGTGCACCATTTCATTATAAGAACCAAGAATCCAAATCACTTTCATATGCATGCATGAGCCATTTGAGAAGGAGACATTCTCATTACAATTGAAACATATACCATGCATACCATGTAGTGTTCAAATACATGTGCATCTTTTCATTTGACATAGACAGCTTGTAGCACTTTGTCATCTTTTCATTAGGTGCCTCTTTACCTTTTCTAGCTCTAGCTTTTTCTTTTATACATCTCAAATGATCCTCAATAAGGATCCTCTTATTACATCTCATCAAGGAGGTTAGAAACATCCAAATACTCAAATACACATGCAAGAAGTATAAGTAATGATAAAAACAATAATCAGATCTATAAGTCTAGACAAAAGTAAAGACATAAAGGAGAATCATAAGTCAATAAATACTTATCTTCATTGAGTGGTTATCCTCTCCCTATTGAACCAACCTTCAAGATCCATCATTGTCTATTGACCATGTGACAACATTGCCTTCACTTTTTCAATCAACGTTATCAACAACCAGGCCTACTAGAGACTATCCCATCTAGGGCTTCATCAAATATTTCACAAGTGCTTGAGCATCTTCACATTGACAATGAAAGGTTTCATATCTCAAATCTTTTCCATAAACCAGGGTTTCTCTCAAACCCTAACCTCGTAATAACCATCAAACCCTAATACACAAATTGCTTATGGTTATCTTAAAACCCTAGAATTCTTTTAGATCTCCTCCATCTTCTCTTGCTTCCATCAAAGGTGTCTCCATGGGGGTGATTTCCATGAATTTTCTTCAACTTGGCTTTGATACAATGCTAATTTTTCTTAAGGATGTTTTTTATTTTATTTTCTTTGGTAATTACATTTCTTCATTAACACATTAAGTTCACCTGGCATAACTTCATAACATTATTCATATTTACATCATTATTCAGCAGCATATGCAACTATGTAGAAAGAACAATATCATCATCATCAATGTAACATTACATAAAGGAACAATATAAGGAAATCATTTACACGGAGAGACACCAGGATTGATCAAAAACCAGGGAAAAACCCACTATGGGGAAAACCCTTTCGAATTCTTCTTCTTATTAGATCGTCATCAAATAATTCATAAAAAAAGGGAGTATAATGGTCCATATCTTCATCTATGGAACTAACCAGCAAAACAACTACAACATCCTTGAAATGAACCCAACAATGAATATACTGAAAACCATGATTCTAAAGTCTGTAATGAGTTTTCACGGTCTACAGTCAACAGTCGAACCCTGCGGTCACTAAGCAAAATATTCGGAAGACTGAGATTTCATATTTTAGGTCATGGTCACACAAAGGAGGAGATATGTGAGTGACTATAGCTTACCCAATCGCTCCCTTAAGCCTGCCATGCAAGCGACTAGGGTCATATATGTACTCCAGAAACCCTAAACCCTCAGTCGCATGGACAGAGAGTTGTCCACATGTCTAGAAGACTCTACTCGCATGGATGAGCTTTTGTGCAAGCAATTGTGGTCGAATTCAACCTGTGTTGTGCCTGTGAATGGGGCCCAAAACCCTAAATCAGTTATGCGAGCCTCAAACCCTGCAATTTCACCTCAGAGCGAACCTAGTCCTCTATAGACGAGCCTCAAACCTGTGTGAGACAAAAAACAAGATAGAAGAGTGTCTCATCGTTGTGACTAAATTAGGTAGATGGAACTTGTGTTTATAGCCTTTCAAGGTGGCCCAGTTTTCTTTAGGCCTGACCTTATTAAATATGCACATGTGGAATTGTCTTCATAAGTATACTTTCCCTTATTAGATTTGAGTGATATTTAGGTCGATTATGGTCCTCTTGAAAAGAGGAATTCAATGCAATCATTATCACCAGAAAGTGAGTTTTCTAAGGTGGAATTTGAACGCATTTGCATATTTTTAACAAAATTTTGCAACAAGTAAAAGTTATTTTTCTATTATAAAAATCATGGAGTTATCTTTTTTAGTAAGCGTCAACTCCAAAAAGATTATTGTGAGAAAGAAATTTCAATATCCATGCAATGAGTTGAACTTCCCCACATTGAACTTCCTTCTGCACAATAATCTTCCTTCCCCACTACTGTTTGCACAAAACTCAAAATGGAATTTTGCACGAGAGCATTACTTTATTTAAATTCCATATTCATATGAAACAAATGAAACAAAAAGTTAAAATTAACTAAAGTAAAAGTATCTAATGGATCTTTATAACATTATGCATGTTCATCTAAAGAAAATTTGACAATACAATAATAATTACTTTTCCAATAATTACTCTAAACCGTGATAGCCCTAATATCAACAGGTTTATTTACACACTTTGTTTTACATGTAGGATTAATAAAAGATGCAACAAGTAAAAGTTATTTTTCTATTATAAAAATCGAGGACTTATCTTTTTCTGCAAGCATCAAAGGAAGTTCAATATAAAAATCGTGGACTTATCTTTTTCTGCGAGCGTCAAAGGAAGTTCATTGTTCAGAGATTTGCATAATGAGTTGAACTTCCTCACGTTAGACTTCCTTCCTCACAATAACACCTAAAATCTTAATGATTAGGTTAAGCATGGAGTCTCATAAATAAACAAGCACTCACCATAGTATATTGTTGAATTATAATTCACAATTTATTGGTCACATATTTTATCTCCAGCTTCAGCACACCATCATATCGAACCGAATGTGACGTGAACCAGGAATTATCTATTAGATATTAACTAGTTCGACAATTGAAATCGTGCCATGTGTACTTGATTATTCTTGAGTAATTAATAAAGTAGGAACTTTATGAGAAGGCTATAAATATAGATGGGCATGAGGTGTGGAAAATTTGGATAACTAAATCATATATTTGGAATTTTGGAATACCCTCGTATGATTTGCACTCTAGATTTGAAATAACAAGCAACTCATAAGATGCTTTTATGAAAGGCATAGGCCTTCGCATTCCACACATAACTATCGAAGAACTACTTACCAGAATCATCATTTGACTAGAAGGTTTGATTTAACTAGTATTGTGTAGAAGTGATCCTTAAAATGATAGCCAATAGAAACCTTTGAACATATAACTATTGTGTGGAGGCTTTCATTGTGCAGAGGCTAGGAGTAACTCCGCACCTCCGCACAATGAAATATTTCACACATATAATCAAGGTATACAACATCTAGGACCCAAATCAGTTAATAAAAACTTAGAATGTTTTTTTTTGTAACAAAAATGAGTACTTAGCATATTAAGTCTGTGCTTGGTCGCAACAAGATACACGGGTGAATATTACATTTGAATTTTCCCTTGGGCTGATATTTTTCCATTTTCAACCTAATTTGCAGAGCCCGGATATTCGTGGAAATTACAAAAATGTATAGTTGACACAATAATCTTATTTAGCCTACTAGTATATATTCAGAGATATTGAGATAACAAAACTATGCAGACGAAACAAGACAATGTAAAACGTACTTAACCAACGGGGTCAGCCGAGCAGTTCAGATCAATGCCGAATTATGGACTTCATATTTTCTTTGTTCCTCCTGGGGAGGTTCTCTCTTTGTAACTAGCAGTTGTATGTACTCAATCATGGTACATGGCACAATAACCTCATCCTCGAGCTTGTCGACTTTCCTGCCTTTGGCCTCAATGTTTTCAGAATTTTCATATGCCACCACCCTTTGCTGATACACCAAGTTTGTTATGTCAAAGAGCTAGTGTTTAATTTTAGCCAATTCCTTTGCACACTACAAGCACAAAGGCTCCTTCGAGGGTGGTGAGATACAGTGATGGCTTGAAGAAAAACTCAAAGCCTCTTTCCCTGAAACCTAGGCAGAGCGAGGGCATATGCTTTCCAAAGAATTTGTGTCCATATTTTGTAAGCAGAATAGGGCCAAACAACAAAGAGCTAGAGAATTCCTTCTCGAGAGGTCCAAACCTGAGCCAGCCTAAGCAAACTGGAAAGTCTTCGAAAAGGAGGGGCAGAAACCCAGTCCCAGTGACAACCTAAAATATCACACCCTTGTTAAGCAACCAAATTTTCTTCACTTGAAAAACAGAACCCAAACCAACCAGGGACAAAAATCACAAGCAAATTGAGATGGGGTAGAGAACTACTTAGATATTTATAGCCACAGTCTTACAGAAACCATCCTAAGCCACCAAGATCCCAATTTGGCCTAATCGTAACCCAGTGAGGAGAGAGAGCGACCATTATTTGTAGACAAATATTCAAGCAATTTGGTTGTCTCATCTGGGTCATGGGGAGTAAATTTTTCACACAGGGGTATGGTGCTTGCATGAAAACCAACTTCGAGCTCCTACAATGAACCTTGAATAATGTAGACAATGTGAGAAGTCTCATGCTTAATTGGAGATTCAACCCTAACGACTTCATGTGGAGGAGATAGAGGTGGCCGCGTGACAGAGGAGAGTGGAGAGGTGTCATTGTAGAGGCGTATGGGGAAGGACAAGGGTAAATCATGCTAATGAATGAGGTGTGATGAGGAATGACAGGGAAAACCATGCTAACGAGATGTGTCATCCAATTCTTTTTAGAATTTGCATAGGCGAGAGGGTAAGGGGCGGGGGGGGGGCAGACATAGGTGGGTTAGGGTATAGGACATGGACTAAAGGCCTCATTAACTTCCAAAGTTCCTTCCAATAAGATATAAGATTTATTAGCCATCATATATGCTTTAGTATTAAGTTTGCGGAGGATCTGCCAAGCTTGAAAGTTCTCAAAGGAGGAAAAGATGCTCTAAGAACGAAGAATGGTTTGGCTTAGATGGTTGTCTTGGGAAAGGGATGAGTTTCTAAGGTGTCTAATAATCACGTAAGAGTCCCCCAGGATTATAATGTTTTCGATCTCCCTCGTAACAACCCTGGTTAAAAATCCATGTAAAAATATATAAGACCATGATCATGGGACATGTATTCCAAGATGAATGGTGGCAAAAACATCCTAGTGGGTGTTCATTTGGTTTATTATGGCTAAGGAAATTGGAAAAGGCAATGGAAAAATATTTGGAAAGGAAAAATGATATTTTCAACACATTTATTTATGAAAATAATGGAAATTAGGAGAAAAGGAAGGTGAAAGGTCACATGTTGCATGTGAGGAGGAAATTCAAGGAAAATAATGGAAAATGAAGAAAATAGAGGCCTCATTGATAAAAATTTGAGGATCGGTTCATAAGATTTTTCTCAGCTTTGGAGCAAGGAAGGGAAAAGCAAGCAAAAGAAGGACAAGGAAAAGAAAGGAAAGCATAGAGAAAGCAAGGAAGAGCAGGATCAAGAAAATACAACAGGATTCTTTGTAGGTATCGATTTGCATGTGTGATTTACTTACTATATTTTGCATGCATAGTATTTCATGTGATTCTTTGTTGTCATGGCATGGGTTTTTCTAGGTGTGACAGTGTTTTCAACCTAGCCTTTCCATTTCCAAATAGCCATGGTGTGATGGGGTTCTCATGTTTTGGCTAAGATGGATTGCAAGATGGATTTGAATCTGAGTGAGGTGGATCTCTGAAAGAAAGAACACATCCTGAACTGGACTATGGATTATGGTAAATCCCCTTGCCTAGTGACCTGTGAACTAGACTATGGGTTGTGGTAAAGCTAGGTATTGTGTGCCTCGGTGGGCCTATGAATCCTCAACTGGTTAATGGCAAGATATACAATAAAACCTATAGGTGTGTGCTAACCAATAGTCCTAGTAATCCTGGGATGGGATGTACAGTAAATCCTGGAGATTGGAGTCTCAATTAGGGCCTAGTGATCTAGGGTGGATTGTAGTAAAGCCCAAATACTGGTGTCTCAATTATGGCGTAGTGATCCCTATATTAGATTGTGAATTGCAGTAAAGCCTAGAGACTAGGAGACAGGAAAATTCCTCACGGTGTAGGTGGAGAAATCCAGTGGCATCCATGCTTGTTCTGGCTTAGTGATCCAGTGGAGATCATTATAAATCTTGTTATTACATGTTTGTTTTTGTGGCCTAATGATCTGGTGTGGATTGTGTAAATCCCGGTTTCTATTGATGAGGGCGAGGTGGTTTAGCCTCGAGATGCCTTGGTTGGTCCTTTTGGTTTGGGTCCCACATTCATGCTTGGAATATGACACAAGGGTGATTCACTAAAGAGATATTTGGCTCAGCCAATCTATGATCGTGTGGAACGTGGTAGTCCCATACCGAGTTGGCTTTTTGTATTCGTTAATAAGAGGTTCTTTCCTTGGTATCTTATGTGTAATATGTGGATTCTATGAATGATGTACCCTTAGGATTTTGGTGGTTATTATGCTGGTTATGAATATGTATTATGACAGTGATGATGCATGGCTCTCCTCATGTTTTGATTTGTGAATGAATGAACAATGTATTTATGAACTAATAGATGATAATGCAGCTAATGATATAAGGGAATAATTCTTCTTAGCGATTTTCAGATAAGTATGAGACCCCTATGCTTAGATCTGTTGTTTAAACCTGTAGATTACATATTTGTGACATGTTTGACGAAATGCCTATCATGGCTAGTAGGGGTACACTCTATTCCTTGTCAATGTTTTGCAAATGTATCTTTGTTCTATTGTGTAAATTCATTTCTGAAGATGTCATTGAGTTTTGGGAAGTGGCCTGGGCTTTGGGCTTGAAAAGTGGAAGAAATATCTGAGTGACAGGCACAGTTCTGAGGAGAAATGTCTCTAGACACATGCATACCCATGTTGTGGGAGCATTTGGAGCCTCCCAGATGCACTCTTGTCCATATTAAGGGAGCGTCCATGGGTTTGATGCATTAAAACTTCAGTTGGTCTCAGGGGTTGGTTACCTGAGTGGTTGTGATGGCTCCTAGGAGTTTTGTTGCTGATGTGGAAGGTCTGTGTGATGTGTTCTGCCAGTTCCACTTCCTTAACTAACACATAGGGAGTGAAATCATAGCATAGTAACTTCTCATCACATGTTTACCCCGATTGGTTGGTTATTTGGGTAGATGTGGGATGAGGGTCTTACATAGTGGTACCAGAGCATGGTTCACCCCTTGGACTAGATGGGTTATGTGTCGATCATGCATTCATGTCAGTTTCATATGTGTTCCTTATGCTTGTTGTCCATGTGCTTGTTGAATTTTCATGGTGTTGATCATGGTTGTAGTGATGTTTCCATATGAAGATTGATCATGTTTTTGTGGGATGTGTCATCATGAGTGTACGGTTGTATATGCATTTTTTATGCATGTTAATGTCTATATGTTTTTATGCATGCACTTTCATGGTGAACGTTGTTGTGCATAAGGTCATTGTATGCAAATTAGGTCATCATGACGATATTGGTATGTTATGATGCTAATGTGATGGCTAAGATAGAGAAGGAGACGTAGATCATCAAAGCGAGTTGCAACACTAGACTTAGGGGTAAGAGAAGATCGTCATATAGATTTGTATGTTGGGCATGCAGGTATGTGGTTAAGGGTTGTTACAATAATTGGGGTTACTTATATACTTGTCATTCTATTATTGTTGTGGTTAAATGTATGATAAATGCTAGTTGATTAGTGTAGTTATATGCACATGTTTCAGATAGTCATGAATGATAGTAACCTATGGTTGTATGCATTCTTATTGTTGTTTTATGATAATTAACTTGATGATTATGTTATATGTTGTTGATGAGCATGTTATATGTTAACTTGTTTTTGTTATATGTTAGTTAATGATTAGGGTTATTTCATTAAGATCTTGATGTTATATGTGTCTTGCTAAATTGGATTGGCATATCCATATGGTTATGGTTGTGATATTCAAGTATGAGCTGACATACTTGTGATATGGTGTTGTACTAATCTAGATTTATTTTGCACATGTGATGATTAGACATGGATGTCAATTGCCTATGATTTTATGATGTGAACATGTTAGCTAGTTACTATTATGGACATCATGACCTTATTTATGTTTGAGTTGATATGTTGTGAGGTTACATCGTGCTAATCTAGATTCATCATCCAGACAAGATAGCCTCCCTAGAGATACATCAAGTTATGAGTTTTCTTATGTCATATACTTGGTGCTTGACTCTTTGATTATGTCATCTATTTGGTGTTTGAGTGTTTGATTATGTCATCTATTTGAATTATCTAACATGGTACGTTTATAGTCTGTTTGAATGTTTGATTAATCGCATGATATGAGTATGTGTCTATAAGATTGCATCAAGAAATGATCTTTCTTTAAGATGGTTTTACTCACACATATGTGTTGAGATAGTTGACATGTACTTGAGTGTAAAAGGTGACAGTTGTAGCATTATGTATAATGACTATAAATTGATTATGGATTATGACACGATTGTTAGTCTTGGTAAAGGTTGATTTCAAATTGATAGATATGATTTTCTTGATATTTGGAACATGTGGTTGACATGTGTGAGCAATTGCAGGGTAACATGCTTCACATTAGTATGACAAGGTGAGGTAACTAGTATGTTGTTATGTTTACCTATGCACTGATAGTTATTTGTTTATGGAAATATGATGTAAGGGATTGCATGGCAAAGAGTCTGCCATGAAATTCTGAAGAAAACTTAGGTTGAGCTTTCAATTGGAGGCATTGGGAAAAATGTGGATGGAGTCATGGTTGTAGAAAATCATTTAGATTCACAAGCTCATCCAATGTACTAAAGCACAGGACAAGAATCTACTTATACTTTCAACCAGTGGAAGCCAATAGATTGATGAAAACAATACAAACAAGAAGAAGATAAATCAATGGCATATAACACAAGATATATATGGGGAAAGCCATTGCTCAAAACCCCGCTATATATATTTCATATATCATAAATATGAGTGAAGATACAAAGCTTGTTCTCACTTAGAACAATTCTGCACAAGTATGCTCAACTCTCTCAACTCACAATCTAGCTCTTGGCCAACACTTAGCCAATTCTACAGCTCTCCAAGCCCCTAATATCTTGCGTAATTCCTAGGATGAATAGTCAATATTTAAAGGGAATTCATGCTTCCAAAACTTCACAATCCAAACATTAGGTCCTTCCCTGATTGCATGCATGATCTATACAACTCAATAAATCATAAAATTGATATTACATTGTCCCTCCACTCTAGTCTCAACTAGATTTTTCCCAAAATCGACATGCATGAGTTTCTGATGAGAGAATCTTCAATTAACTAGAGTGACACTTGTGGATGCACTAGTGCACCAACTGACTATTAACTCTCTATTAGTTCCTACAAACAATTTGGAACTAATTTAACTTAACTTAACTCAAATAACTAAGTGATCTAATTTCCAACTCAATTTAAACTCATGTTGGACCCATAAAACTTAGGGAGAACATATACATGACTTCCAAAAGACTTCCAACTCGAAATTCCTAGGTTAACTAATTTAATTAAACTAAATTAACTATTTACAAGTTGCTATGAGAATAGAACTCGATTTTAATTCACTGTTTAATTCAAGGACAAATTAAACTGGAATTTCTTATTGCCATTTCTCAACACTCCCTCTCAACAAGAAATGGATTATCAACGACCCCAATCCTATCCCTATGAGACTCAAATTTACATATTGACAATGCCTTTGTCAAAATGTCAACATATTTCTCTTCCATGGGAATTTACTCTAACAATATAATCTGCCTTAATACACAATCTCTGAGATGATGATATCAGATATCAATATGCTTGGACTGATCATGAAAAACTGAATTTTCAAAGAGTTTGATACAACTCTGATTATCACAATAAATGGATCCATCTGTTGACCAAACAAACCAACTAAGATCTTCCTCATCCAGATGACCTCACATACTAGCTAACTCATAGCCATGTACTCTGTCTCTGTTGAACTGAGTGTGACCAATCTTTATTTCCTGTTGTACCAAGAAATTGTCACTGACCCATTACTAAAGATCCCTCCTAATGTGTTCTTTTGGTCGCATGGAATCTCTGCCCAATCAGCATTGGTGAAGCCTTGAAGCTTCACTCCCTCTATCTGTTTGTACCATAATCCATACTGAGAAGTGCCCCTGAGGTATCTCAACACATGCTTTGCCACCTTCCAATACAACTTGGCAGGCCTAACCATCGTTTGACTAAGCTGGTTAACTGCATAGCACATATCCGATCGTGTGTTCACCAAGAACATGAGTGAACCCACAAGATACATATAAACAATAGCTTTCACTACTTCCCCTGAAGTAACATCCTCCTTCCTCTAGTTACCTACTAAAGGAGTCTCCATGGGTTTTTTTCTCTCCATGCGGAATCTCATAAGTATCTTGTTGCCATACTTTCCCTGAGACACAAACAACTCCCCATCTCCCTGCCATACCTCCATGCCAAGAAAGTAATGCATGAGCCCCATGTCCTTCATCTCAAACTCTCTTGCAATGTCCTCCTTGCAAGACTTGATCAAATGATCATCACCTATGATCAACAGTTTACCTTCCACCACTATGTTTTTGGAAATAATACTGAGAGGTGGGGTGAATCAATATTATCAAATAAATAACTTTTTCATTTCATACTCATATTTATATATGCTACGTCAATGAAGGTAACATAAGTGTACACACAACTGTCTTTAAAACAACCAACGTATATCCAACAAACTTATGATTCAGTTAATTCATCACATGTTGATCTTTAATCAATGCATCAGTACTTCATTAACCATATAAACAGTCACCATGTGCAGTAATAATAGAATAAACCATCACACATAAGCAATACACATGAACACCAAGATTTAAGGTAGAAACCCAATGCGAGACAAAAACCACCTACTACTGTCTTCTTTTAATATAAGAAAAACCTGTTTACAATCTTGTACTAGTGCAGACACATACCAGTACACAGGCACCCACCTACAGAAGGCTACAACCTACTCTCCTTCTCCAGCTTCTACTGGAAGGGAGTTACAACCCCCTAGCTCTTATACTAGCCAATATGTTTACTAGTACGTAGGCGCCAGCCTACAGAAGGCTCCAACCTTCACTCATTTTCCAACTGCTACTGGAAGGGAGCTCCAACCCCTTGGCTCTTGTACTGGTCGATATGTTTACTAGTACGTAGGTGCTAGCCTATAGAAGGCTATGACCTTCTCTCTTCCTCTAGGGATCACGTTTCATAAATTTTCAGACTGGATACTCCTGGAATACAACACCACAATCTTAAGGCCACGTTTCATCAAATTTTCATACTGGACCCATCAGCAATATTGAAGCTCAAAATCAATCACCACTGCTATACAACCAATCACTCAAAACCCATCATCACTAAAGCAAATCACAATCAATCAATCTAAACATTTAGAACACTATCACCAGAACACAGAACAGAACTCAAAATTCTACATCAACAACCATAACCAACTGCAACTTCAAATATCATATTTCATAATGTATACACTACTTTGATGTGCTGAACCAGCATGTATACACGCTTTTACCAAAGCGAACTAACGTACAGGTCTACAAATGCTAACTTAAAGCATCACAACTATTAGACTTCAGTCATAACCAAATCAAAACATTTACAGTGTAATAGACACGTTAGCATTCAGATCTAGACTATCCATGATCAAACCATATAATAATAATTCATTTTAGGTCTCATAATCCTGATCCATCATTAGATCTCATCCCCCATCAACCACTAAGGTTCATTCCTAGTTCAGATCAAGCAAAGCACCATAAATGCATAACATGCATACTTTCTTTTAATCTCACTCTTCATAGGTTATTCATTACTTGCACACTTGGCCTATTGATATTCTCCTCCTTATATCGTTTTAGGCCTTTCTCAATACCTTGGACCAAAGCCACTTAGGACCAATACCTTGGACCAAATACCTCAGACCAATACCTTGGACCAAAACCTTGATTTTCTATCCCATATGCGCTTTTCCTTTTGTGAAAGTGCATGTATATGTATACTCTCCTTTTGTTCTGTTAACCCACGTGTATACATTGCTTGGACAAAGTGAACCAACGTATACTTCTTAAACTACTCTCTTTCTTCAATCTCTAGAGTTTGATCTATAATCCTTTGTTGTTAACCTGCTGCATTGTGAACTGTCATCTGTGTGATTTTCCATTAAGGATAACACTTGTATCATAATGACAACAATCTCCCCCTTTGGACTTGATGGCAACAACAACACCAAGACACTCTCCCCCTTTGACATCAAGGGAAAAGAGCGGACCAAGATATTCTCCCCCTGAGTACATGATGAATTCTATGAATAAGCTCCCCCTTTGTACATGCTGAGATGCACTAAACCATCCATGCTCTCCCTGAGCACATGCAGAGTCTACAAAAATATTTTCCAAAAGAAAATCATGACTCTATAACTCAACTATGTGAGTATGACCTTCCTATCACCAATGAATCATACATACATCAATCTCCCAACCAAGTGGGGATACACCAAATGTTTATACATGACTGAAATAACAATCATCCTTCCCATAACAACGTAAACTTTGAAACGGGAACTGATACTGTTACCCGTTTTGTAGAGATAGCAAAAAATTGACCTGATTTTGAGAAGGAGCGATGCAGAACACATTTTTTTTTAGAGCATAGTTTTTGGCACTTTAAATAACCGATACGATTACCCGTTCGTTAGGGGTAGTAAAAAAGTCGTTTCAACATTCGTTGATCCAGCGCCAGCCAATAGATTCAGTTGACTCAGTTGCAGCTATGCTAGGAGCTGGAGAATACACTTATTTTTTTCGGGAGCATGTTTTTGACACTTCAAATTTTCTTATGTATCAAATATAAATATTTGTCTTTAAATGTTAGAGATTTTCATCCTGATTTTGAAACATGTTGATGCAGCATACCTTTTTTTTAGAAGACTTATTTTTCACACTTTAAAATTTATTATGTCCAAATTTTTTTTGAAATTATACTTACTCAACGAATTTTCAAGTTGTTTTATTTTTGTATTTTTTAAATGTTGATTAATAAAAACAAATAATAAAAATAGCCTTCTTATATTAAAAAAAAAGAGACCAACAAAAAATATAATAAATGTTTAAAAAAAAGAATTATCTCATTAAATTAAAAAAAAAAAAAATTAAAAATATATATATAATAAGTACAAATTAAAATAAAAAAAACAAATAAATAATAAAATTAACCAACAAAAACTAGTAAAAAATAATAATTAAAAAAAAACATTTTAAAAAACAAACAAAATTAATCAAATATAAAAATAAATAAATATATATAATCTATATATAATATTTTAAAATATATATGTTTAAAAAATAAAAAAAACATTTAAAGTTTTTAGTAAAGAAATAATGTATTTTGATTTAAAAATAATTAATATAATTATATATATTTATTAAGTTAAGCTTTACATTTTTATTAAAATTTAAAAAATTTAAATTTTTTCTATTTAAAATAATAATGTAATTCAAAAAATTAAACAATTTTTAATTTTTAAATTTACGAGATATATAATATATTAAATATAAAAATAATATAAATAACCATTTTTTTATGAAAAAATTAAACTATTTTTTCTAAAATATATATATAATTAAAATTAGATTTTTTTAATTTAAAAATAATATAAAATAATAATAATAATAATATAAATAAAAATAATAAAATTCTATGCCCTCCAACAACCCGTGGTGGCACGGCCCTAGGCGGAGGGGTGATTCTGGGAATCGCCCCTCCGCCCGCCCACCTGGCTGTGGTGGCATGGCCCTAGGTAGAG
>APFE030190357.1:53845-78651 GCA_000404065.3 Pinus taeda
ATTGAAGCTCAAAATCAATAACCATTGTTATACAACCAATCACTGAAAACCCATCATCACTAAATAAAATCATAATCAATCAATCTGAACATTGAGAACACTATCACCAGAACACAGAGCAGAACCTAGAATTCTCTATCAACAACCATAACCAACTACAACTTCAAATATTATAGTTCATAATTTATATGCTACTTTGATGTGCCAAACCAGCATGTATACGCTCTTTTACCAAAGTGAACCAACGTATAGATCTAAAAATGCTAACTTAAAACATCACAACTATTCCAGACTTCAGTCATACCCAGATCAGAACATTTATAGTGTAAATGACACGTTAGGATTCAGATCTAGACTATCCATGATCAAACCATATAATAATAATTCATTTTAGGTCTCACGATCATGATCCATCATTAGATCTCATCCCCCATCAACTGCTAAGGTTCATCCTTAGTTCAAATCAAGCAAAGCACCATAAACCCATAACATGCATATTTTCTTTTGATCTCACTCTTCGTAAGATATTCATTACTTGCACACTTGGCCTAATGATCTTCTCCTCCTTATATAGTTTTAGACCTTTCTCAATACCTTGGACCAAAACCACTTAGGACCAATACCTTGGACCAAATACCTCAGACCAATAATTCAGACCAAATACCTTGGGCCAAATACCTCAGACCAAAACCTTGATTTTCCATCCCATACGTGCTTTTCCTTCTGTGAAAGTGTGTGTATACATATACACTCCTTTTGTCCTATTAAACCATGTGTATACACTACTTGGACAAAGTGAACCAGCGTATACTTCTTAAACTACTCTCTTTCTTCAATCTCTGGAGTCTGATCTGTGATCCTTTGTTGTTAACCTGTTGCACTGTGAACTATCATTTGTGTGAGTTGCCATCAAGGACAACACATGTATCATAATGCCAACATATGTGGTACAGGTTTGCATCCTCTTCACTCTTCGTGAAGCCCAACCTGATGAAGTAGCTATCAATCATGGTGTACCAAGCACGGGGTGCTTGCTTCAACCCATACAACGCTCTCTTGAGCCGACACACATACGACTCACAATCAAAGGTCTCAAAACCTTCAGGCTTCTCTATGTACACCTCTTCCTCAATCATGTCATTAAGGAAGGTTGTCTTTACATCCATCAGATGTATCTTCCAACCCATATGTCCTGATAGTGCCAATATAGATCTAATTGATGAGTACTTTGCAACAGGAGCAAAGGTCTCATCGTAGTCAATCCCCTTACCTGTGAAACGCCACGGGCCATAAATCTATCCTTATGCTTCTCCACACTACCATCGACATCTTTCTTTACCTTGTAAATCCAAAGGGACCTCACCACTGACATGTCCTCCAGTCTCGGGACCACATCCCAAACAATATTATGAACTATGGAGTCATACTCCTCCACCATGGCATCAACCCAAACGGCTATTGCACTACTCCCATAAAGGAAGATGGCTCTATCACAACATATTCGCCCATAAGAGTCATGTATCTAGCATACCTCTCAGCTAACTTTCTCTGCCTATGCTAAGAAGTGGGTGCTCCCACATTCTCTCTTGCATCATACAACAATCTATCAGCCTTTGTGGTGAGATTTCTTCCCTCTCTAGAATACTCTACTTGAGTGGATGTCTCCAGTCCCAGATCCTATGCATGTTGTTGCTCCAAATCAATCCAAGGCTCCTCAACCTTAGGAGCTAAAAGCTCCTCATCCACATGTAGCTCAATCTCCCTCTCAAGGGAAACTCGCATGGCCTTCTCCTTATCGAATCTGACATCCCTGTGAAACATTGTCATCCTGCTAGTCAGCAAGTACACCTGATAGTTGTGAGGTGTATCAGTGCACCCCACAAATATCCCCAACTCTATTGTAGGCTCAAGCTTCTTCCATGCATCTTTGGTCACATGGAAATATACTGATAACCGAAAAATCCTGAAGTGACCAACTTCTGGCCTCTTCATCTCAAGTATTCAATGTGGGTTATAGTTCTAAACATGAACCGATGTGTTGCATGCCTCAACCCAAAAGTGTAGTGGTAGGCCCCGATCATGCAGCATTTCCCTTGCTGCCCCTACTATGAATATGTTCGTCCTCTCGGGCACCCCATTCTGCTAAGGTCTATGGGGTGTTGTCAACTTATTTTTAACCCTTTCTGCTACACAAAATTTCTTAAACTCATTTGAGACATGCTCGCCACCATTATCACATCGTAGAGATTTAACCTTCTTGCCCGACTCTTTCTCTGCCAATTCTTTAAACTCACAAAACTTTGTGAAAGTTTGATCCTTTTTCTGCATGAAAAATATCCAACATTTATGAGAATAGTCATCAACAAAAATAACATAATACCTATGTTTGGCCACGGATGTTGTCGAGAATCATCCACATATATCTAAATGGACTCACTTTAGAATAGCCTCTTCTCGACTATCTCTGTCATGAAAGGAATATTTGGTGTATTTTCCCAAATTACACCCCTTGCATGTATCAACTTGCTCAAGCATATCTTTGGGAAGACCGATAGGATATGTTATAATATTTTCAAAGCCCCATAATGCAAGTGGCCCAATCGTTTGTGCCACAACTCACCAATTTCTTGGCTCTGCACCCTTTCTGCTTTTGTCCTCAAAGCAGCGCATTCCTCTACCTCTAGGTTATAAATATTCTTCACCCGAATCCATATCTTCTTCTTTACTTTACCTGTGGCTATGTCTCGAAGGAACGTCTTTCCTTTCGAGAAAATCACATTATAACCTCTATCCTCAAGCATGGAAATAGATACCAATTTCTTCTTCAGCCCGGACACATACATAAAATTCTTCAAGGTGAGTGGAGCCCCATGCTCCCTATGAAAGGTAATCATGCCCAATCTAGTAACACTATACTTCCCATCGTCACTCATCTTGATATGCATCTTGGAAATCTTTTTCCTCGAGGTCACTAAATAACTCTTTGTCGCCAGTCATGTGGAATGAAGCTCCACTGTCTAAGTACCATACACTTCCCATCATTGATGACACCATGCATGAAATGAGGGAAAAGTTGAATTTTAGTTGAGAGGCCAAATCCTCACCCGCTGCTCCTGCTAAGGAATTCTTCTTGGACTTCTTAAGTGGACAATTTGTATCAAAATGTCCCAGCTCATGACAATGAAAGCACTTAACTTTCGTCATTTCTTTCTTCTTATCTCCATGATAAGAATCCAATTTGGAATGGGAAGCTTTCCCTTTCTTCTTCTTCACCTTAATCTCTAAGGCACAATTCTCTTCATCATCATTCTTTGATGAAGAGCCATCCCCGGTGTTCCTCCTGATCTCCTCCTACATCAAATCCGACCACAGTAGTTCCCAATCCTGCATCTTCTCCCAACCATTAACAAAGTCTTGATAACTATGCCAACTCTTTGGGCATCCTAGAAGAGAAAGTCTCACCATATCATCCTCGGCAACCGTGATTCCAACACTTCAAAGTTCATCACAACATTGAGTGAACTTGGTCAAGTATTTTGGAATCGTCTCGCCTTTCTCCATTTTGATTTTTCAAAGTTTGTCCTTTAGTGCCAATTTCCTTTGGTCACTGTTGTTTTGATACAATTCCGTCAATGTTTTCCACATAGCATATGGAGTTTCATTTCCATGGAGACTCGAGACAATGTGGTCTCAAACTCCCTCAAAGATTATTCGCCTCGCCTTCACCACACACTTCTTCCATTCAGCCAAATTATCTGCATCCGATTTTGTTGGCTTAGGAATTTCTTGATCAAAAAATTCCTTCAAGCCATTATCCTCTAGCACAACGTCCATTATGTCCCTCTGAGCTATAAAATTCAAGTTTCCTTCCAAGGCATACTTGAGCTACAAACTGTAGAACGTCATCTGCCAATCCTGAAGTATGTATTGCAAATTCAAATTTCACCTGTAACCCAAAACTCAACTTTGAAATCTACTCTAGTATATTGTTCTCGGACCCTATACCATGTAGAAAATCCTGTAGATTCACAAGCTCGTGCAATGTACTAAATCACAGGACAAGAATCTACTTTTACTTTCAACCAGCGAAAGCTAATATATTAATGAAAACAATATGAACAAGAAGATAAATCAATGGCACATAACACAAGATGTATCTGGGGAAAGACACTACTCAAAACCCTATTATTTTTATTTCATATATCATAAATATGAGTGAAGATACAAAGCTTGTTCTCACTAGAACAATTCTGCACAAATATGCTCAACTCTCTAAACTCACAAGCTAACTCATGGCCAACACTTAGCCAATTCTTCAACTCTCCAAGCCCCTAATCTCTTGTGTAATTCCTAGGATGAATAGCCTGTATTTAAAGGGAATTCATCCTTCTAAAACTACGCAATCCAAACATTAGGTCCTTCTCTGATTGCATGCATGATCTATACAACTCAGTAAATCATACAACTGATAGTATATTGTCCCTGCACTCTAGTCTCAACTGGGTTTTTCTCAAAATCTACATGCATGAGTTTCTAATGAGGGAATCTTCAGTTAACTAGAGTGACACTTGTGGATGCACTAGTGCACCAACTGATTGTTAACTCTCTATTAATTCCTACAAACAATTTGGAACTAATTTAACTGAACTTAACTCAGTAAGTTGAATGATATAATTTCCAACTCAATTTAAACTCATACCGACCCCTAAAACTTAGGCAAAACATATACATGACTTCCAAAAGACTTCATACTCAAAATTCCTAAGTTAACTAACTTAATTAAACTTAATTAACTATTTAAAAGTTGCTAAGAGAATAGAGTTTGATTTTAATTTTCAGTTTAATTCAAGGACAAATTAAACTAATATTTCCTGTTGCCATTTCTCAACAATGGTTTTTGTTGCTAGTTTTGTACTTTCGGTATTTTTTATTTGGTTATGCTTGATTGCATCCTTGTTATATCTGGTGTAAGCCCTTGCCACTTTGTTTGCGGTGTCATATTGTTATTGATTTTCATGGTTTTCTTCTTGTTTATTTCTTCTCTTGCCTTATATGTTTTGAGTCTTGGGTATTGGTTTGGGAAAGAGGAAAGTTAATGGAGTTTAGGGAGATTTGTGTGGTACCCAACAAGTGATGTAAGGCCTAGATGAAGCTTAGTGCATGTATAACGACAGTTGAAGGAAAAAGTATGACAACTAATTAGATTGGTTGGGTCCATTGAGGTAAATGGACAATGATAAAACAATCATGAGAAAGGTAACATAAAATATGAAGTAAATGGATCTGAGGTGCCATATGCCTTGGCTATGCTGGGAACGATTGTTCTCAATGTTGTGCATGGTGTGCACAAATAAAGGGAGTTCTCTTAACCTTGATCTTATTCTATTTGGTAATTATTTTATGATCATGATTATGCTAATGTTTGTATATGTATACATGTATGTATGTATGTATGTCGTGTCTGACAAGGTCGTCATGGATCATGATTGTTTTATGCTAATATTTATGTATATGTATGTATATATACATGTATCTATGTCACTATCTGACAGGATTGTCAAGGATAATTCTTATGGAGGAATGATTGCTTATGCAAGTGAATGGCATGACGAGGTTCCTGGTCTTATGGGGAATCAAGTGGGGAGAGTAGTCATGAAAAATATACGAGGTCAGTATCATATGGATATGAATTGATATTGTATGCTAGTATTATGCATATGTTTATATTACGATAGGTAACTCTGTGGGACACTAGAAGCAAGGTTTCCTAGTAGAGACTGTATGGTTTTGGAAGTGCGGTACTACCATTGTGCATATGTTGTGCATGTTGTATATTCAGTGATTGTACCTATGATGTTGAGTTCTCTTTGTATATATGGTTTTGTGTGTGCATATTTCATATGCAATGTTGGGTATAGATGGTGCTAAGTAAATTTAGGATACGTAGTGTTGTGTACATATTGTATTGTGCGCATGATGGATATGCGGTGATGTTTGCGTATGGTGTTGTGTGCATATTGCATATATAGTGTTGTGTACATATGGTACTATGTACATGTTGTATATGCAATGCTATGTACATATGGTGTTGTGTGCATGTTGTACATGTCGTGCTATGTACATATGATTTTGTGTGTATGATTGTACATGTGGTGTTGTGTGCACATGGTGTTATGTACATGTTGTACCTGTGGTGTTGTGTGCATGTGTTGTTGTGTACATGTCATGCACATAGTGTTGGGTACATGTGGTGGCGTGTACATGTCGTGCATGTGATGTTGTGTACATTTGGTGTTGTATACATGTACAAGTGGTGCGGTGTACATGTGGCGTTGTGTACAGGTTGTGCAGATGGTGCCATGTACATGTGGTGTTATGTACATGTTGTGCAGATGGTTCTTTGTACAGGTGGTACTATCTACATGTTGTACATTTGGTACAGATGTACATGTGGTATTGTTTTCATGTCATACATGTTGTGCTACGAGCATGCGGTACTAAGTATGTGCATTGTGTAGTTGTGGTATTGTGTGCATGTCATACATGTTGTGTTGCGAGCATGTGGTACTATGTATGTGCATTATGTAGTTGTGGTATTGTGACATGTGTACTCGTTGTGTTGTGTTGTAAGCAAAGTGTAGGTACATGTATTATGTGGTGTCGTACATCGGGTATAAATGTATGTGTTGTGTTGTATATCAAGTGTAGATACATGTACTGTGTGGTGTCCCACATTGTGTGTTGATGTATGTGTTGTGATGTACATTGTGTATGTGTACGTGATTGAAGAAAATAAAAAGGAACTGGGGGATTTTGTTGTGGCAACCAATCCAATGTGTGTACAAAAAGAATAGAGGCAGAAGTAAGGATCGATGAAGGATAAGTATCAGTATTTTATTTCAGTTTTATTATGCATGTGATTTATGATTCTGACTTGTGATGGTTACATGTGATTTATGATTATGGTTTATGATGATTTCATGTGATTCATGATTTTAATTTATGATGGTTGAGTTTGAGCTAATCGGATGTGATATGTTTATTCATGATGATTTGATCAAACAGTTAGTTTGACTTGTTGTGATAGGAAGTAAACAAGATTACAAGTGTACCTTATTGACAATATACCAATGAGGTATGATGTGAATTTATTTCAATTTATTTTAAATCTAATGGGAGTTATGTGCTTGGTACAGGAAGCACGAAAATGCACGGTTAGGTGGTTGAAACTGACTACAAGAATTAGTAGCATCAATGAAAGGAATTGGAACATGCAACAATATGCTAGTAAATCACTTCAGGAGCAAAGCCATTGTGGAACACTGGAACCCAATAGTGTCCATTGATTTCCATGACCATGTTATGACCGGTATGATGGTTTTAAGGCAAGGATATTCCTTGGTTTTTGGACCTTCTGATGCAAGGAAACCTTGCCGAGGGATGGACTGCTCGAGATGGGGGTGCCAGCGGAACTTGGAAGGTGTGTGATTACATAGAAGGGGGTGACTGGATTTCTAAGGGATTGTGTAGCTGAAAAGGGAAGGTTGAGGTTATACTTGTTTTGATTATTAGAATTGTCTGATGGAATCAAATGCACATTGGCAATATGCCCCGGAACAAAGAGTCAGTATCTATTCGATGAGAGAAGAAGTGGCGCAGGATTGTAGAGTTGGACATTGGATGCAAATTTCACTTTGACAGTGGATTCCAGACTTCTTACGAAGGAGGTGAATCCTGGTACTACTTTCGAGGGTGGAGGTGTAAGCATATGGATTCTCTTGTTAATTGATAGGGGCATTGTATCCTTTTATTTGTTGGATGAGAAAATGTGCATATGTGTATATGTGTGTATTATTCTAAATATTGTATTGAGATAGATTTATAAATTTCCATAGACATTATGATTATTTTTTGGGTGAAGAAAATGAGTATGTGTGTATGTGTGGTTATTATTGTAAATATCGTAATGAGTTGTGTTATAAATCTCTAGGAAGCGGTATCCTTGTCATTTTTTAACAGTGGTCATTGTAAATACTGCAACGAGTTATGTTATAAAGCACCATGGGCAATATGTTTTCTTTCAACAGTCATGTTGGTTGTAGGTGTCATTGAACATCGAGGACGGTCTTCTCCCAAGGGGGAGGGTTCTATAACAACCCTGGTTAAAAATCCATGTAAAAATATATAAGACCACAGTCATGGGACAAGTATTTTAAGTTGAATGGTGGGAAAAACATCCTAGTGGGTGTTCTTTTGGTTTATTATGGCTAAGGAAATTAGAAAAGACAATGGCAAAGGATTTGGAAAAGAAAAATGGAATTTTTGTCACATTTATTTTATGAAAGAAATGGAAATTAGGAGAAAAGGAAGGTGAAAGGTCATAGGTTGCATGTGAGGAGGAAATAGAAGGAAAATAATGGAAAATGTAGAAAATAGAGGCGTCATTCATAAAAAGTCTTATGAGGATCAGTTGGAAATATTTTGCCTAACTTTGGGGCAAGGAAGGGAAAAGCAAGCAAAGAAAGGACAATGAAAATAAAGGAAATTATAGAGAGAGCAAGGAAGAGCAGGATCAAACAGCTATAGCAGGATTCTTTGCAAGTATAAAGTTGCATGTGTGATTTCCTTGCTAGATTTGGCATGCATGGTATTGCATGTGGTTCTTTGTTTTCATGGCATGGGTTTTTCTAGGTGTGATAGTGTTTTTAGCCTAGCCTTTCCATTTCTAGATAGCCATGGTGTGATGGGGTTTACATGTTTTGGTTGAGCTGGATTTCTGGATGGATTCAAAGTTGAGTGAGGTGGATCTCTGAAAGAAAGAACACATGGCCTAGTGATCCCTAAACCAGACTTTGGATTTTGGTAAATCCACTGGCCTAATGAACCTTGATCCAGACTTCGAGTTGTGGTAAATCTAGTTATTGTGCGCCTCGGTGGTCCTAAGACTCCTCAACTTGTTAATGGTGGGATATATGGTAAATCCTAAAGGTGGGTGCTCTCCATCATACCTAGTAATCTTGAGATGGAATGTATGATAAAGCTTGGAGAGTGGAGACTCGGTTAGGACCTAGTGATATGACATGGATTACAGCAAATCCTAGAGATTGGTGTCTCACTTATGGTTTAGTGATCCCTGGATCAGACTGTGGATTGTGGTAAATCCTATAGACTAGCAGACAAGAAAATTCCTCATGATGTAGGTGGATAAATATTATGGCATCCATGCTTCTTATGGCCTAGTGATCTAGGGGAGATTGTGGTAAAGCCTTTTATTACCTGTTTATTGTTTTTCCTAGTGATCCACTATGGATTGCGGTAAAGCACTATTTATATTGATTAGGGTGAGGTGGTTTAGCCTTGGGATTCCCTCGTTGGTCCTTTTGGTTTGAGTCCTAAATTCATGCTTGGAATATGGCTCGGTGGTGATTGGTTGAAGATAGATTTGGCTCATCCAAACTATGGTTAGGTGGAACGTGGTAGTCCCATACTGGGTTGGATTTTTCATTCATTAATAAGAGGTTCTTTCCTTGGTATCTTATGTGCAAATGTATTGGTTTATATGTGGATTTTATGGTTGATGTATCCTTCGTATTTTTGTTGTTACTATGTTGGTTATGAATATGTATTATGACATTGATGATGTATGGATCTCCTCATGTTTTGATTTGTGAATAAATGAACAATGCTTCTTAGCGATTTTCAGATAAGTATGATACCCCTATGCCCAGATTTGTTGTTTAAAATCGTAGATTACATATTTGTGACATGTTTAATGAAATGCATGTCATGACTAGTAGGGGTCAAGTCCAGTCCTTGTTAATGTTTTTGCAAATGTATCATTGTTATGTTGTGTAAATTCCTTTTTGAAGGTGCCATTGAGTTTTGGGCAGTGACCTGGGATCTAGGCCTAAAAAGTGGCACAAATACCAGAGTCGTAGGCACAGCTCTGAGGAGAAAATTTCCCAAATGCATGCATACCCATTTGGTGGGAACATCTGGAGCCTCACAAACACACCCTTGTCCATATCAAGAGAGAATCTAGGGGTTTTATGAACTAAAACTTCAGTTGGTCTTAGGAGTTGCTTACTTGAGTGGTTGGGATGGCTCCTGGGAGTTATGTTGCTGACGTAGAAGGTATGTGTGATGTTTTCTATCGGTTCCACTTCCTTAACTAACACATAGGGAGTCAAATCATATCATAGTAACTTCTCATCGCATGTTTACCCTGGTTAGTTGGTTACTTGGGTAGATGTGGGATGAGGGTGTTACATCCCTCTTCATGGCTAAAAGAAGCCCTATGTACAAGTTGTAAACTTTTGATTGGTTGTTGATATTGATTCCTAGTCCCTAAGTATACTTGTCCACAATGATTGTATCAAGATTAAAGAGAATCCCCCCCCTGACACCCCTAATAACAACTTCAAATGTTAATGACTAACCAAAATACATTATTGAGTGTAGAGGTAGTTGTGTGGAGGAAGTTTTTCCATGGTGGTTGTGCAGAGGAAGCATGTGCAGAGAGAATCAATTAATTAGCAGCAAAGGCAGGGACTATGTTGCATCGCAACTGTTAATCTTATTTACTAGTAATGTTCCCTTTATATAATTATCAATGATTGATGGTATTATAGTTGTTCCCTTATTAAATATACTAAAAACCATTAAATATCCTTAGGTATTTTTCATCAAACAGTTAGGAAGCATGTTTTGATTAACAAGCATGCTATATCATTCCATTTCTAAATGTAATTTACTATAGTATAAACAAAACCAGGAGCCATTTTGAAATAGAAGGAACCCATGAATGCTACTTATTACCATAGAGACATTGCACATTAATTTACTTGGCACACTTATGAGAAATAAACTCAACAACCTTTAGCAGAGGAAAACTGACTATACCAACAACAACAACAATAAAAACCTTGCTCAACTAAATACCAATTTGCAACTTATTTCCTATAGCTTATTTATTTATGTAGTATTTAGAGAGTACAATTATGGAACCCGATGTAGAGCTCACTAGGTTAATTTCATACCCTTGATCTTTAGTTACAGGGTTATTGTGTGCTCTAGGTAACTTCTTCTTCATTCAACATTCTACTTAGTACTTAACTAGTTTCTGTAATGGAATTAACTCAATTACAAATGTGGTCAAACTCTATCCATATATCAAAACTATCCTCATTTTTCACACTTTCCCATGGATTAACTGCTAGATGTATGTGGATCAACCAGATGAAAGTTCTGCCTCCTTCCAAATATTATTGAATTGTCCTTACTCGAACTGACATCTGCATGGAAACATGATCTGTCCCACTTGATTAGCATCCTCTCAAGAAATAATGCATAAATCGAATAAGACAATAATTATAAGGGAACTAGTGTTATTTGAAGGAAATGTATGGGGTTTCTTGAGAGGAGAACGCATAAGTCGAAAAAGACAATAATTATAAATGAATTGGTATTATCGAAAGGAAATGTACAATATTATAGGAAGGAAATGTATGGGGTTTCTTTGATATTGATTTTCAAACAAAAATTATTTCGATGCAATAACGCTTCGGACTCAAGCAAATCCAAACCATATTAACTAAAGCATTTGTTATACCTATAAAGGAGCCTTCTAGTCGATTAATCATGATACCATTACACACTATGAAAAGGAGAAACATATGCCACTGGAATTTTGTTAAAGCTTATGCCAATAAGGGAATTACTACATCAACTTAATAATCCATTTTCAGCCCATGTTGTTCTAACTGGAGCCTGGTGCCTTAGAGATGATCTATTTCTATATTAATCATTCTCTGCTTTAGGATCTCGCTGCTCTTGATATTGTCTACCTATCACAATGATGTTGCCACATATTCTAAACCCTTTAGTAAACAACAATGAAACTCACCATTTTATCTTGAGTGAGAAACCTAGGTGGCTCCTTGTTTTTCACATAAGTTTCACAAATTAACCTAGTGAGGAATATGAGTGATCTTTCTAAATGACTATCTAGGTTATATCTTGCAACACAAAAACTAGTATTGATCTCGAGGGAGGATAGTTTCATGCCTGAAGAAGATCCATGCTTGCGGCTGCAAACCTTGATACAAATATTTAAGAGCCCACAAATCAATTTACTAAAACATCTAATCACCTCCCCTTGAATGAGCTCCTCTTTTATTTTATAGAGCTGGTCATTATGAATACTATGGGTCATACAAATACCACAGACCACTTTTTAATTCCATGATATTTAATATTATATAGCCTATGGGAATGACATTGTCTAACTATTAATTGTTTTGAAGTTTTTGGCCAAAATTCAGCGAAAATGTTTTTGGTGAAATCTTCATCTTTGTTATCTAAATTTGATTTTTGACTACATGTAAGAATTCAACGCCTTGAAAATCTTGGGGCACTTAGATTGTGGAGAGTTCACAACTCAGAATTGTGATTCCAACAATTCCTTGCCGAATTTTTGGTAAATTAAACTAGAAAATATACCATTAAAAGTTCCAAAATTTATAATATATAGACTATTGATATGTGAATTAGCTAGGCCACTGAGATGTCTCTGCAAGATCAACATCCAAAAAAACTTCGAGAGATAAAGACATTACACTACCCCAGAATTAGTTATTTGGATATATATGTTCTCTAAATAGCACACCAAATGGTGATTGCTTGGTTCTAAATACGAAGTCATTTAAATGTGTAGGAACAAACTTGCCATGCAAAATTTTACTAGATAGTCTAAACAAGAAAACATGGAGACTCATCCTATACAAATTTGAAAGGAAGTCAATGTTGTTGCACGAGAACAACATAAATTACAGTTTCCTTGCTTATTATATTTACATGGTGAAAGAGAACCCATCCATAACGTTATTTAGAATATAAATTTATTAGACTTGAAATGGGAGCAACAACATATCTTTATTTTCACTTAAACCTATACAAACAATCACCTATAAGCATTGCAAATCCTTCATCAACCACCTTTACAATGATGTCGACAACTCCTACCAAGGAAGATGCACTTTTTCTCTTCAGAGCATTGCAATTGGTCGTCTCCCTTAAGAGGTTCTAAAGTAGCCACACACATAATCAAACAATGGAGATTTGGATGTAAGAAAAATAACCACACAAACAGGGAGGAAAAGTTGACCTTACCTCAGGTTTCTTCTGTCATCTAGATGATGAGTAAAGTGAATAAAATAACCACTACATACTAAAATCATATATTATCATCGTAAGTGGGAAAATTCAAATAGCGTGTTCTAAGCAAGTGCTACATGGTAGCTACTCCCTGTCGCTTAGTTTAAAAATATCTGAATCAATTAAAAAACAAGATTTAGATTTAGTATGTGACATATTGATAAAATTATAATATGTATATCCTTTATAATGGTTTTGAGAATTTGTATAAAATTGCTTATAAAAATTAGATGTAAATTAGTCATTTATGATTTAAAAGTCTCTGAGCTATTCATGGTTATCAATATTTAACTATATATGAATATGGTTGTTCATGATAACCATGGAGGAACATTGTGTCCATGGTTAACCATTGTTCATGTGGTTTAAGGATGGATGAATATGGTTGTGTTGTTGCCCATGATTGACCATGACTGAGTTTATTTGACCACGGTTAATTATGGTCAACCATGATTGATTATGGATGAACATGGTTGGCCATGGGTGACTATGGGCTAATGTGGTTGAGTATAGTTGTTAATGTTTAACTATAGATGAATATGGTTGGCAATATTGACTATAGTTGATAATAGTTGAACATTGTTGAGTTTGATTGACCATTATTTAGGTGGATTGACCATAGTTGACCATTGTATAGTTTGACCATTATTGAGCTTGTTTGACCATCATTACCAACATGTAACTATAGATGTATATAGGTGACTATGTTGACTATCCTTGATTGTATTTCACATGTGAACCATGAATAACCATGGTTGAATATGATTGAACTTTTTAACCATGTTATACTATAGTTATGACCCCATTGATTTATGCTACATAAATCTCATCAATAGAAGTAGAATTAATTATGTTGGGATTTTGAAAAAACCTTTATTTTTGTGCAAAACAAAACCTAATAAAACTTTAGATTTAATTATATTAAATTTAAAATTTAATAATATCATAGTTTATATTAATATAACTTTAATACAATAAAATAAATAATATTATATTATATTAAAATTATATTAGTAAAATAAGTTATTAAACTTATATAATTACATTAATTATTATTATTAAGTTTTGTTTTTCAAGAAAATATCATTATTAAATTTATTATAGCATTATAATTATTAAAAATATATTTATAATAAAAAATTATATAATATTAGAATTATATTAAAAATTATGATTACTAAAATATATTTTATATTAGAATTATATTGAAAATTATTTTGTAAAGTTAAATTATTTAATTGTTGAAACTAGATTATCAAACATATTTAATTTTGTATATGATTTACCAAAATTTAAAAAGACGTGACACATTAAAATCTGTAGACTACAATCTGCAAGACTTTGTACTTTCTTAGGCTGAGCATGGACAGGTTAAATAATAAATGGAGCCATGCTTGCTTAGGAAGTCAGCGTGAATGAAATACAACATACATTTATTGATGTTATGGTTCAACACCCCTCATCCACTCATCTTGCTTTGCTTTGGCAGGTTTGCCAAGACATTTGGCAATAACTTGTTAAAATGAACCACCAATCAGATGATAGAGCAATGAGAATAAAATAATTCATGAAAATTAGATTTTTTTTTTTTTTAATTGCACTTTGCCAAAATAAAAATTAACATGTTTGACTGAATTAATAGGTAATCAACTTGATACCCTATGTGTAATACCTGCATGGGCAACACAGATAATAATTTTTCTTTTAATCAATATATCGTGTTTTTAAGGTTAGACATTAATATATGTGTCATTCAAATCTAATGCATACCTAACTAGTAGAGACTATATTTTTTCATGCAAAGTAATTATTAATATTATATAAAAAGAAGTGAAGTATTATATTATATTGGATGTCCAAATCCAATATGTACCTAATTATTGAAAACTTTACTATTTCTTATACATTAATTATTGAGCTTATACTGACTATAACAAAAAGAATTATATTAGATTAATTAAATATATGTGATTATCTTAATATAATGTATGTCTAACTTTTTGATACCTTAATTTTTTTTCCTGGAAAGAAAAATCGTAATTTTCATTATCAAGAAAATTAAATGTTGTAAATGCCCTTGGCATATGCAGTAAGTTGACCATGGTTAGCTGTGAAATGTTTGCATAAACTGTAGCAAAATTTATAAAAAAACCCTGCTCAAGTGTATTGATAGAAGTTCATTTACATAAATATTTACATATCCATAAAGTTGTACATAATATTTAACAAAAAAATATTGTAACTAGGGCCCATCTGGCCTCTACAAAACTTGGTCTATATATGGCCTGTGGTAGTACTAATAAACCTGTGCCTGAGTATGCTCTTTGATCAACCATTCTCCTTGAGGATGATTCATTGACTCTTTCGATAACATGTTCGCGGCTGCATTACGTTCCCTGTAGATATGAGTGCAAGAAACAAGATCAAATTGTAATTTTATAAATAAAACATCATCCAATATTGTTCTAAGCGAGAAAGCATGGTATGTAGTAGTGCAATTGAACCAGTTTATGACCATCTTAGAATGCCCAAATATTTGTAGTTGTCTACAGTTTTTAGATGCATCAAAGTGCAACAGATGTTGAAGGGTCATGAGTTCCACAAAATTGTTACTGTCATTTCCCAACTCCAGACTGATATGGTAGTAATGTGATTCGGAGATGTGAAGGATGATGCCTCCACCACATCCCTGATCTTGGGTTGCACCGTCAAAATATGCCCAGGGTATCCTTCTATCAATGACTTCAAGAGTATTGTGCCTTGTTTGGGTATTCTGTGTCTCCTCTGGGATCTCAAGAAAACTCATACACATCTTTGGGATGATCTGAGCCCATATAATTTTTTGCCCTTGAAAGATATTGTTGTTCCTGCAGATCCAGATGTGCCAGGACACTATCAATGGTAGGTTCCTCATTTTTAGGGTCGATACATTGTTCATCCAGTTGTTCCAAGCCATATTCATATCATCCCCTGACCAATTTTATGTTAACTTGAGGATCTGTAGGACTTGTGCCCAGACATTCTGAGTTGTTGCACAAGTGAGAAAGAGATGAATGGTAGATTCCTCCTCACTTTTGTAGAGGACACACCAAGTTGGTCCCAAGAAAGCCCATTTCCTTATATTAGTTCCAGTCAGAATTTTGTCCTCAATAATGTTCCACATTAGTAATCGTGAACGAGGAGGGCCCTGAAGCTTCCATATATTCTGCCACCAGGTTTTTAGAACTTCAGGTTTATGTCTTTCATGAATCGTTATGTATCCCTCTTTTGGAAAATAGGTTCCATTATGTGCTAGTCCCCATAACAACTCATCTGGATCATCCCTTAATCTAACATGTGATTCAGTTAAGGATCTCAAAAATGTCCCCCATTCCAAGTGCCATCTATCAAGGATGTCTAGATTTGTCCCTGATAGCCAGGCTTGCTGATATACAGTTGTGTTTTGGGGGTCCCCTATATGAGCTATAGAGTAGATATCTTTTTGATTCAGATAGTCTATCAAAGCCTGTGGTAGTAGATGTGAGTTCCCACATCCAATCCATGGATCTATTCTAATACGAGCATCCTCTCTGTTGCCTATCCTCCATGTGAGTCCCTTTCTAATAGTATGGAGGGTATTCAACACTGCCCTCTAGATGACCGAAATGCTCTTTCTATTCCAGGTTGATAGTCTTAACCAATCAAACATTGGTGTCAGCTAGATGTATTTATAGGTGACCACTTATGTCCATAGGCTTCTTTGTTTCAAGAGTAACCATCCCAGTTTTGCTGCCAGTGCCTGGGCAAAGGCAGATAAATTTTTTAATCCCCAACACCCCCCCCCCCCCCCACTTTTTGGGGATAGCTATGTTGCTCCATTTGACCCAAGTATATAGTTTCCCTTATTTATTTCCTTTCCATAAGAAGTTGTAGCATATTCTCTAAATCCTTTATATATTTCCTTGTGGAATCCAGGCCAGGGACATCCAATAAACCGGTGTGGCTTCGAGGACAGATTTAATAAGCACCAGTCTGCCAGCCCTAGATAGTAATCTGTGGCTCCATAGATTTATTCTTCTTTCTATCCTAGTGATCAACCAAGTCCAGACTACTAATTTGTATCCATCTGATTTTATCTTAAATCCCAGGTACTTCAACCCATCCTTCAGGGTCTGAACATGAAACGGGAAGTTTTGGAGAGCAAGATTGGATTCCTGTTGTGTACATCTTGACAGGGTTATGGTGGATTTAACCTGGTTAAACTCCATCCCAGTGGCCAAACTGAAAAGCCTCAAAATCCCTGTGAATGTAATTATGTCCTGTATGCCTCCATCCAAAAAAATGGGGATGTCAACAACAAAGAGGAGGTGAGTCAGTGAGCATTCATCTATTATCTTTAGTCCCTTGAGGTTCCCTTCACCCTTCTTCGAGGCAATATTTCTGTTGAGACCTTCCATAACCAGCAGGAAGAGTAGAGGGGAAAGGGGACATCCTTGTCTAAGGCCCCTCTCGGCCTAGAATGTGTGGGAGTCTGATCCGTTGATTAATATAGCAAATGAGACTGAAGTAATACAACACATGATCCATCTAATGAAATCTGGGGGGAATCCCAGGTGGGTGAGCGACATCTAGAGGTATAGCCAGCTGACCTTATCAAAGGCCTTTTAGAGATGAATTTTGAGCATCATTCCTTTAAGGTTCTTCAGCTTGATGGAGTGGAGGGCCTCTTGTGTTGTGCCTATGGCCTCATGAATTTGACGGTTTTGTAAAAAGGAAAACTCTTCCGGAGAGATATGCTCTTATAGAAAAGGTTTGATACGATTAGATATGATATTGGCAATGATTTTATAGAGGCAATTGCAGAGAGATATAGGACAGAAGTCATTAAAGGATAGAGAAGAATCCAATTTGGGGATAAGGGCTGTGGAGTTTACGGGTTCATGTAGTTTTCCCTGGGTACAGATTTCTTCCACGAAAAATAGAAGGTCAGATCCAATAATGTCAAAAAAGGTAAGGTAGAACTCCACAAGCCATCCATCCGGACCCGGGCTTCTATCTCTTTTGAGCCATTTCAGGATTCTCTCAAGTTCCCCCAAGGAGACAGGTTTATTGAGGTCCTCCAGTCTTTCAGGAACCACAAATCTAGACAAATGACCAACAATACGAATAATATCAGGTAGAGTAGCACCTAGAGGGGCTTTAAACAACTATTTGAAGTGAGAAGTTCCTAACTAAGATAGCTAAGAGTGAGTGTTTGCTAGCGTTCCCTGATCTGAGGGAAGTTGCCATATCGTATTGTTGGCTTTCCTTCCATTTGCAAATTTGTGGAAGAATTTAGTGTTGCCATCCCCATCTTGTAACCAGATGGCCCTGCTTCTAAGTCACCAAGTTTCTTCCCGAGCCAATAAGATCTTGGATCTCTGGGCTTCCGTCTCTACTAGCTGCACTTTTGACTCGACGGAGTTGAAGCCTCTTCCATGTTCATTTGTTAGATTGGCTATATGGGATTCTAAATCAGATATGGCAAGGTCCTCCCTGGCTTTCTTCTTTTTGGCCCAGTCAATCGAGAGTCTCTTGAGGTGGTATAAATTATTGCAAAAACCTACTGCCTTCCTCCTCTCAATTGATGGGGGATGGGATTTCCAGTAGTCTGTGACCATCTTGAGGTAGTCTAGATCATTTAGCCAAGTCAAGTTAAACTTGTAAGGGGCTCGAGGCTTGGTTGTGGCTCCTGCCAAATCCAAATATATTGGTGAGTGATCAGATATGCCTCCAAAGCCCACCCATTGTCTAAAGATGGTGAGAGTCATCAACAGGTCTTCATGGATGAGGAACTGGTCCAATCTTCTCCCTAAAGCTGCCTCACCGATTCTTCTATTATGCTAGGTAGGAATCCTCTTATTCATACATACGTCAATGAGGCCATGTTGATCCAGCAAAGAGCTCAGTTGATCCGAAAGTGGATCAAGTTGCAAGTGATGACCCCAGGATTCATCATGACCAATGGAGAAGTTAAGGTCACTTCCCAGTATGGTTGAGGAATTGATCATCGGGTTGTCCAAAAATTGCTTCTAGAAGTCTAACCTATTTTGATAGGGGGGCATATATATTTATGATACGGATTTGTTTACCCAAAACTACTGAGAAGAGATCCATACCAAGAAATCAGAGATCACCCCATGAGGAAATCACCCTAATGGTGCAAGGATTTATCCCAAGAGCGAGTCCCCCAGATCTTCCGACAGCGTCTAGAGGTTGGAAGTGCCACCAGGCATGATTCCCAGGACGGCTTTTACAATCTGATTTGATGGCCCCAAAGTTTCCTAAAGGAAGATTATATCACAGGGTTCACAGCTCAAGAGTCTCTTGAGGGCCAATTTTTTTTAGGGCTGGCCAGGCCCCAACAATTGAAGGAGATCCATTTCATCGGGGAACCTTGGCTGGGGTGTCTGCTTCTCTAAGCACCTAATAAATGGTGTTTTGACGGCCCTAGGAAACATCATCTCCTGTGATTTTAATAGCTTTGGCTAATTTGGAGGGTCTCCCTCTAGTAGGCTTATGGTCAGATGAGAAGGGAGTGATACCCAAGCCCAGAGTATCAGGGGTGGATTGCCTACGGGGCCAGAGACTGTAGGCATGAAGGCCCTAGGGAGTGTGTTCAGGTGGCAATGGGGGTTCATCTAGACTAGAAATCAACGGTGGGGTAGTGGAGAATAATGGCTACAATGGTGTAATTGAACAAGTAATGGGAGTTGTATCTAAACATGAGGAAGGTGCAAACGAAACCACAGAGACAAATAAAAGATTAAAAAGCAAAGCAGAGCAGTAGGGAGCAGAGTTAGTACCTAATGTAGGAGCAGCTTCGGCTGCATATCTGGATCTGGTCTTAGGAATTAAGCGATATAAATGACAGTTTTATCCAGAAAGATGTGGTTAAAAGCAATGTGCTGAACAAGGGTGACAAGGAGGTGGGCGAAAACTCATATGGATCAAGATCAAAAAGAAAAGTAGTTAACCTGTCTTCCGAGGTTCTTGACCAGGTAGCCATTAATGTTCTCAGCAAGGGGATGGGGTTTGCAATGGCCCCTAAAAGCCTCCCCATTGAAAAGATGATTTGTAGCATTGAAGATGGGATTAGCAACCTCCCTCTTGAAGACAAAGAAGCATTAAGGCAAGAGTTTTCTCTCATCATGAGAAAAGCCAAGGCTCCCAAAAGCAACTTGAGTAAGGAAGAGCAAAAGGCTTTTAGATCCTTACGAAATAATGACAAGATAGTTGTTTTTATAATAAGAGCTTCAGCGTAAATCACATGATAAAGATCTTTGTCGACGCGTTTCGAACCAACCAGTGTGGTTCATCGTCAGGACAAGTTGAAGATCCAATCCAGCTTAGCTTGTTAAATAGTATGTGCAGAGACTCCAACGACTAATTTTGACCTAATGACCTAAGTCAAACCAAAAATAATCTTGTTGAATTTTTAATTATTATTATTCTACGAAAATAGTTAAATTTGGTAAAATTATATAATAAAATATTCATTTGTTACTTGTACTTATATATATAATAACTATATATATATATAATATATATATATATATATATATTCAAAAACCTAACTAATCCATATTAAATTAATAATATTGATATACCATATATTTATTTAATAATAATAATATTTTTATTATAATTATCATTTGAACCTAATGGTCCAATTGACCTTAAATTAATATATTTAATAATTTATATTTATTAACTAAATAAATAATTTATTATTCCAATAATAATACTACAAATAATATTCTAGATATATTATTAAATTACTGTTATTCTAAGAAATAAGAAATTAGTTAAAATAGGTAAATTCCATAATTAAAGAATTCTTTATTAGTGTACATGTTTATTTATAAAAGTATATATATGTACCTAAAAACGAATGTTGGTACCTATATATTTATCTAAGGTCCATTTGCCAAAGTATAATTAATCCAATTTATTATGTTTATTTAATAATTATATAATTATATATAATGCTATAATTTATTAACTTATTTAAAAATAATGCTTTCCATATAGATTATACTATTATATGTATTAATTTTAAAATTAATTCAATGGAAAAAAAACTAAATTAGGTAAAAGATTATTTAAAATTAATTTATGATATTTTAATAATATATATTTATATTATGTATATATTATAATATCATATATATATTTATTATTTACTATATTCCTATAAAATACTTGTATGGAGGTTCTATAGGTAATTAATATTTGATATATTAAATAAAATAATTAAAAATAATAAATGAAAAATATAAATAATAGAAAAGGCTTTAGCTAGGTCTTTCCTTATTATTGAAAAATTATTTATTATTTAATAATAAAACCTATATACGAATAAATTATCGAATTATTATTTGCTTTAAAGATATTATTTATCTTGTTGCATATTATTAGAATTAATTAATAATTAATTTTAAGGAAAAAGGTCAATTAGGAAAAAAACATATGACAAATCATGATTAGTTTTTGGAGAATTAATTAAATTAAATTAATCATATATATATATATCATTAAATCATATAATTATATCGAAGCCAAAAAGAATCAACAGAACAGGAAAAGGAAGAATGAACAGTCACCTGCTATCTAAGACTATAGCTAACAAGAGATTCAAGAGAACGAACAGAAAGAAAACAACCATGAAAAGCGACAAAGAGACACAAGAGGAGAAGAACGAGACCCAAACTAACGGACACCCTAGATTGAAGGAGAAAGAGGAAGGATCGGAAGGCCTCAAGGGGGACAAAGCCCGCACAAGGACCAAGGGATGAGGGGGGGGGGGCGAAGAAACACTAAGAAGACAAGGCGGGGATCCAACACCTACTTACCTTCCAGCCATCATCTCTGTTGAGATTATTAGGCCTCTTTTCAATTTCTATAGCTTCCCTTAACTTACGATGATGGAACTGAGCCACCTTAGCAATCACTTTGGCCTCCTCAATACAGACATGATGATTAGTCTTGTCCACATGCTCCGCTAAGGCAGAGGACTTAGTTCTTCCATGTCTCAGGTCAGCTGCATGCTCGCAGATTCTTTGCTGAATGGAGCGCCCTGTTTCCCCTATATAGGGAGTCCCACATGAGCAAGGGATCAAATACACCCCTTTCATGTCCATAGGGTTAACAGGATCTTTCACCGACCGAAGGGAATTACGAATGGTTTTAAAAGGCCTAAAGGTTGAGGGAATATCAAACCTACTGAGGATTCGAGCTATCCTGTCCGTGGTCCCCTGGATATAAGGGAGATGGACACCTAGAAGGCGCTCCTTAGGCTCTTTCTTCCTAAGCGCATTTCTGGAGGCTTTAAGGAAAGCTTTCCGACCTAGGTGCCTACTATATCCGTTTTCCACAAAGACATTAAGGAGGTGGGATCTCTCTCTATCGAGGTTCTCATTATCTGAAATCCTGAGGGCACGAGTGGCCAAGGTATTAAGAACCCCTATCTTCTGCGCAGGGAAATGATGGGAATCAGCATGAAGATACTGCTCCGTGTGCGTTTTCTTGCGGAACACAGAGTGGGAGAGAGAGCCGTCATCCTTCTTAGAAATAAGAATATCTAGAAAAGGGAGGCTGCCATCGACTTCTTTTTCCATGGTGAACTTAATAGCTGAGGACTGGCTATTGAGGTGATCAAAGAAATGATCTAGTTCCTCATGGCCATGGGGCCAGATGACATTAGTGTCATCTACATACCTTTTCCAAAGCTTAGGAAGGAGACGAGCTGAGGCTAGAGCCTTGGCCTCGAAATCTTCCATAAAAAGATTTGCCACTATCGGGGAGAGGGGGGAACCCATTGCAACACCACAAGTCTGCTCAAAGAACTCACCTTCAAAACAGAAAAATGTGGAAGTGAGACACACCTCAACCAGCTGAGCGGTATCTGGATCTGTAAGTCGATAGATCACATCCAAGGCCTCTTTTATAGGGATACAAGTGAACAAAGAGACCACATCAAAGCTGACAAGAATGTCATCCGGCTCAAGCCTAATATCCTTGAGATCCTTAATGAATGATGCAGAGTCCTTCACGAAGGACTCTGTGCGACCTACCAGGGGTTTAAGCTTAAGAGCCAGAAACTTAGCTAGGAGGTAGGTCGGGCCACCGATGGTGTTGACAATCGGCCTCAGAGGTGCCCCATCTTTGTGAATTTTAGGCACCCCATAGATTCTAGGAGCAATGGGATTGCTTTCAATGAGCTTGCGGGACAAGGAACTCACAGAGCTACTCGACTTGATGGCGAGAGTCACTGCCCTAGAGACTTTCTTTAGAGGGTTCTTGGCAAGTTTTTTATAACTGCCACTATTGAGAAGATGATCGAACATCTTCTTACGGTAATCCTCTTTGTTGAGAATGACCGTCGCCCCTCCTTTGTCCGCCTTGAGGACCACAATATCCTCATTCTGATTTAAGGACTTAAGGGCATGTAACTCCTCCTTACTGAGGTTCCTCCGAGGGGGCTTTGCCTTCCTGAGGACGACTGCACAATCTTGCCTGATAGTGTCCTTAATGTTCTCAGGAAGATCTTTAATTCCATGCTCCACGTCACAGATAATGTCATCAACAGGGATTTTTCTAGGGGCAAGGGCAAAGTTTAAGCCCTTGCTTAAGAGACTAAAAACCTCGGGGGAGAAGGAAAAGTTAGACAGGTTAACAACCTTACTATTCCGGGAAGAGGGAAGAGAGACCTGATTACTTGAGTCTCCATGCTTTACCCCTGGACTACCAACGAAATTCCGACAGCCACTACTCTTATTGGAATCCCCTATAATTCTATCAACTCTTAAACCACTGTTATTATCAACCATATTCTTGGTCTTACCTACTTCATTATTGAGGTTATTAGCAATCATATTATTGTTACCATACTCATTATTAATGCTATTATATAATCCTTTGCTAGAGCCCTCCTTATAAATACTTATATTAATCATATTATTATCCCCATCCTTATTAATATCGCTACCTTTATTACACTCAAAATTTATGAGATTTGGATTGCATCGATTGTTTATAGCATTAATGACATTGCTCTTATTGTCCTTAATAGAAAAAATATCAATATTATTACTAATATTGCCTAAATTCCGGTTATTATATAGGATTCTCTTTTGGTTATTATATAATCTCTTACGGTCACTAATACCTTTATTATTAGATTATTTATAAAATTATACTTTGGCAAATGGACCTTAGATTAATATATAGGTACCAATATTCGTTTTTAGGTTCATATATATACTTTTATTAATAAACATGTACACTAATAAAGAATTCTTTAATTATGGAATTTACCTATTTTAACTAATTTCTTATTTCTTAGAATAACAGTAATTTAATAATATATCTAGAATATTATTTGTAGTATTATTATTGGAATAATAAATTATTTATTTAGTTAATAAATATAAATTATTAAATATATTAATTTAAGGTCAATTGGACCATTAGGTTCAAATGATAATTATAATAAAAATATTATTATTATTAAATAAATATATGGTATATCAATATTATTAATTTAATATGGATTAGTTAGGTTTTTGAAT